>JADDOH010024033.1:0-36259 GCA_016648135.1 Agrypnia vestita
AGTTCTTTCTTTTCGGCAATCCTCTATTAATTACAGTTCTTATCGTTTTAGAATCTCGTGATAATGTATATTATACATTCATGTATGTATTATTTTGATCATTTTATCTTGCAACGCAATTTATTCAAACAGCCATGCACTATAACATTTCAATGTTATGTATACAGGGTTATTTGGAAAACATTAATAACCTCGCAGGTCTATATTCCTGCCTTGATTATGAGTCGAAAATGTTCAAGCTATTATGACCTAATATCAATAGTTAAGGAGATATACGACATCAAAATTTGCATTTTTTTTCAATATTTCTGATTTATTTTTTGTAAAACGTTGGACTATCATTCTGGTCACTCATATCGATTACGAAAAATTCATTAGTTTCGATACAAGTTAAATAAAATGATAAAAACCCTGAAAAAATTCCAATCGGAAAACATTCCAATTGAAATTCGAAGGTTTTTATTTTTTTATTTGACTTGTATTAAAGGGAATGAATTTTTCATATTCGATATAAGTTACTGTAATGATAGTCCAACGTTTTACTAAAATGAGTCAGGAAAATTGAAAAAAAATGCAAACTTTGATGTCGCATATCTCCTTAACTATTGATATTAGGTCATAATAGCTTGAACATTTTCGACTCATAAATCAAGGCAGGAATATAGTCCTGCAAGAATATTAATGTTTTCCAAATAACCCTGTATAATCTAATTGTAATATATATATAAATAAATATAATTGTCAATGCATAATCGGACGCATTCTGAAATAAATAATATCGCTTTTTCTGTATCTTGAAAGTTATCGTACAACATTAAAACGCCGTTAATTTTTATGTTTTAAGTTTGAAAAGTTTCAAATTTATAAATTCAATCAATTAGAAGGCTCACTATTCAAAATTGTGAATTACTTAAGATTTGTTAACGTTTTAGAACTTTCTCATTGATTGAATTCATTAATTTCAAGCACATGAAACTTAAAACGTCAAAATTGACGGCACTCAAATATTATACAATCACTCTTGAGATACAGAAAAAGCAATATTGCTTATTTCAGAATACGGCCTAAAGTGTCCACTGAAATTCGGTGGAAAATCACATTGTGACGTGTGTTTACCATGTGAGATTTGATGACCATATTTTAATTGTACTTTATTTATTTTGTTACCTATGATCTGTGATTAATTTTTAACGCACCACTAAAATAGTGGTGTAAACATTTTAGTTGTGTAAACAAAGTTAACTAGTTTAATTATATTCATAATGAATAACCACAAAGTTATAGCAAAATAATTTTTTACTGTTGTATTTTGCTATTACTTTGTGGTTATTCATTATGAATATAATTAAACTAGTTAACTTAGTTAACACCACTAAAATTTATTTGGTAACACCAACCGGTTTCGGAAACGACGTTCCTTCATCAGGGTATACCCAATACTTATTACACAGTAGTGGTGTAAACTAAGTTAACTAGTTTAATTATAGTATAATTTTTAATGCTCTGGACAATAAACAAAATCCTAAACAAACTACAAATTATTAATAAACTGGAACCCTCGATACTTTTGATATTTTGTAAATTAATAATTATTTAATGACAACGTTTTACATGAGATAAGTCAGAAATATTGTAAAAAAAATGCATGTTTTGAAGTGGCGTATCTTTATAATTATTGACATACAAGAAGATTGATGCTAGAACATTTTGTACTCATAATTAAGGCAGGAAACTACCTGTAAAGTACTGTAAAATAGCTCTGTTACACCTGTATACTGCTCCTCACGTATAAATTCTCAGAAGCAACTCAAGCATACGGCCTTGTGAAGACTTTACTTCAAGGATGTTGTTATATTGAGCCGTAAAACATTAGTTTTTGCAAGATAAACTAGTACCACAGAGGCGTCCTGTAGATACAGGCGAGAAAGGGATGCCGTAGGCTAATTCTAAGGGGTGGCAAATTGGGGGCGGAATATATAAATTTGAATAAAACCAAAAAAATCGTATTAAAAAGCGGTTAAGAATCTTTAAAAGACAGTTCAACTGTACGTTTTCAAAATTATGTGATAGCCATCTGACAAAAAATGCGTTGGGAGAATGTCATTTTGCAAATCCCATTAATTAAATTTGACAAAAATCGATAGCACTACTATTTTTACCCTGGAAAGAAATGGGACAGGTAATAAAATGACAAAATTTCACCAAGCAATATAATTTGATTGTTAAATCCACAGATTAGATTAATGTAGCCAAATGTATCCACAAAAAATACTAAGACTCGATGATTGAGAGTGGGTTTACTTTAAATTCTTAAAATCATTTTCCTGATTTACTATCTTTACTACTGATCTTTATTATTGCCTTTAAAATAAAGTGCTAGAGACGCACGCTTAGTTTTTTGGACAGACACTAGCGTTTACATTATAGAAATTAATCATGGTGATCATTAAATACTCGTATTATTTAATTATTTACTAATAATTATTATTTACTTTAGAACAGAATCAATGTGAAAATTCTATATTTAAAAGCAGTCAGTTTGATACTTCACTTGTCGATGAGAGATTCTGTTACTCTCTAAACTTATAAATGGTAGTGAAAAATATAAAAATATAATTAAACGCACGTAGAGGTAGAAAAGTTAACATTGTTTAGTGATTAAAGATTCGTCTGAAATGGTTTTGTTATACTTTATACACCAAAGGACGAAAGTTAGACATCGTGATGAATCTATAATATTTTAATATAAATAAAATAATAAACATGCACATATCGCCCATTTCATCTCCCCTCTTGTACATTTTAACTCACCTTCATCTATATCTCCAGACACATCTTTAATTACTGTCTATGTTTTTAATTTAAATTAAGATAAATTATAGAAGTCTCACAGAGACCAATCTGTTCATGTAAGATATATGTAGGCTTACAACCTACATGGCTCAAGTGATATCACTTGAAGACTCAAAGCAATGAATGTCACTTTTTTGTGAAACTGACCTTTTAATGCCATCTGTTGTCTTTTTGGGGTTTTGTCTTAAACAATAAATCAGAATTGGGTAAAACCTTCGTGGTCCACTGTAATAGTTTAATTTGTATCTGTTTATCCATCGCAAGAAACAGGAATATCCGCCTACTGAACATCAAAAAACGTCGTTGTCAATTTAACATTAACAAACATACATTTAATATTCGTACACACATAGAATATATTTATATAGTAATAAGTTGATTCAATATTTATATAAAAAGGGCATAAGGGAAAGAAATATGGACTTTGAAACTATAAAAACTGTTTTTCTCTAAATAAACATTTTTTGACATTCATTTTTTTTCCCAAGGAGTCTTCACTTAAGCTAGCTCATATACGTTGTAAGCCCTTGGCCATCGTATAAAAAACTTGCATTCACGTTTCTTATATGATTAGCTTCGTCTCTATGAGACTTCTCTGTGAGACCCGCAGTGGACAAAGCCAATAATCGTGTTCTCAAAACATATATGTATATATAAAAATATTATTTTTAATTTTATTTGAATCATTTTATTGGTAATGGGATGATTTTCCCTGATCAAGGTTAAATATGTAGTGTAATAAAAAAACAATGTATTTCGACTCAATTTAAAAAATATCCTTGGAAGAATGATACACAACAGTGGGGGCGACGTTTTAAATTTTGTTTAACGCCTGCATTTTACCTAGCGACGTCACCGCTGCCCGTGCCGCGCAGCTCCGCCGTTATTACAATACTTGGGCGGCTTCACACCTGAACAAGTGTGAGCGATGGCGATGGCGGGGCGGGGTGGGGGACTGTCTCCGCCGAAAGCCGCGAGTTGAAGTTTACTGCGGAATGAAGCGAGTACAGCCAGCCCATAACTCCCGACAAGTATAGTGTTTGCCGCTATGGGTTATTTATTTAGCACCAGACATTCTGACGGCGCGGATTTATGCCGAGTGCAGAGCTGGATGTAGGCCGGGCCGAACCGTGCAGCCCACAGGCTAGCGACATGCGCCGTGAAAACTTCCTTACGCGCATTTTGCGTTCTTTTTTAACAGTGAACGAAAGTGAACCGTCACGCTCGGGTCCGTGACGCACTGAATCGTGTATACTCGGCTCCAGTCGTCATCAGTCACGTTTGCTGTCTGACAAGGAGTGCATCGTTCCAATAATGACGATTTTATTATTTTACGTATTATAATAAAAAAATAATATTATAATATTATATATGTTCTGCATATAATCACTGTAGTACTTTAAGTGTGTAATATACTTTACGGTGTTGAAGCATGGACGCTGAAGGTGACTACTCTAAATCGCCTAGAGGCGTTCGAAATGTGGATACATCGTAAAATGTTAAGGATATCTTGGACTGACATGACTAGTAATGTTGAAGTTTTACGTAGAATAAATACAAACAGACAGTTACTCAACATAGTAAAGCTCCGTAAAATTTCATATTTTGGTCATATAACGAGAGGCGAAAAATACTCCATCCTTCAGCTCATCATGAAGGGGAAGATTGAGGGTCGCAGAGGGGTCGGAAGGAGGCGGCATTCCTGGCTTGGAAACATCCGAGAGTGGACCGGGATAAGAAGCGTGGAAGAGCTGTTCCGCACTGCCCTGGACAGAGAAACTTTCTCCCAGATGATCGCCGACGTCGGAGGGACCCGAGAGGGCACATGAAGAAGAAGAAGAATATACTGTGCGTATTCAGTTAGTACTTTACTAAAGGTTAGTTAAATATACTAAACGTATGTTATTTTAAATCAAAATTCAATTAAATTATGTCAAATGATTCAAATAAGAGCACGATGAAATACAGAACAACGCCTGACGGAGTTTTTTTTAAAGATATTAAAATAAGTTTGAATCTAAAGTATTTATAACATATTTGAGCTTCCATACGTATTGTTTCATTCTTAGAATATAATAAAAATGAAATTCCACCCCTTAGACTGCATGGTGCATAAGTAATAGATATAGAACAAAGGGGCAAATAAAAATACTAACTTTAAGAACCACCATGGCATATCAATATACATACTTGAGAGTCAAATGCTACAATATATTGTTGTCACAAAACAAATTTCAATAAAGAAACTTTTCAAAATACGAACAGTTTAAGAAGGAAGTCAAATCCATGAATTTAGAGAGCGATGTATTGTAACATTGCATAATGTTTCAAATGGTTTCTGTGATAAAAACATTCACTTCTAATTTCGCTTGTAAATACTCCTCCGCTGCGGGATTATTATTTAATTATAGGAGTCTCATAGAGGCGAAGCTATTTATATGAGAAATAATAGCATAGCCCCTTGAAATATAGGGATGATTCCCATTTGGAACATCTATACCTATAAAACTCAATGTCTGTCTGTTTGTCTGTTCTCTATACAAATCCACACCGTTTGTCCGATTCAATTCAAATTTTGCATACTTATGCTTTAGGATCCGGCGGGTAACATAGGTAACATTTCCCTCCTATTATCATACCCTTTCCCCTCCCCCTGACATATTTTTGATGCAAATCTGTACCGCTTGACCGATCGGACTCAAAATTTGGAAACTTATTCTTTAGGACTCGTCGGGTAACATAGGCGATATTTTCCCCCTGTTCTCATACCCCTTCCCCTCCCCATGACATATTTTCGATGCAAATCTTTCGATGCAAAAATTTTCCCCCTATTCTCATACCCCTTCCCCTCCCCCCGACATATTTTCGATGCAAATCTGTACTGGTTGACCGATCGGATTCAAAATTTGGAAACTTATTCTTTAGGACTCGACAGGTAATGTAGGCTATATTTCCTCCCTTCCCTTTTATCTTTTCTCCTCCCCCTGATATATTTTCGAAGTAAATCTATACCGTTCGAATCAAACCTTTGTTTCCCCCCACAAATTTATTTTCAACTTAATCCTTAACCCGTGCAACACCGGGTACGAATAGCTAGTATATTAAATAACTTTAAAAAATTCGAACTTATTGTCACCAAACGTGGTGCTCGGGACTAACGTTAGTTCCTGTATATATATTTTGATTGTCTGTGGTTTGAATATTAAATTTTTAAAAAAATATAGCGTATCTTCTCGATTATACATTTCTGATCATCAGATATTTTGGACAAGTCGCGTGAATAAATTGGTACCTAAGGAGTTAAAAGAAACTCGATCTCATGAAAAGTCGTCAATGTATCGACTTACTATAAGAAATACAATGCAAAGCTTGCTCCCAGACTATACAAAAAATGCAACGGATTGGAAGAAGTCACCACAGACCATCCACGCCATCAGTCATCAGAAATATCCACCTGCTCCATAGTTCCATAATCACGTCTACTCAAATTGAGAGTAAAACGAAGAAGAATTAATTTAATTTTAATTATATGTATTATCATAGACACGTGATTTTTTCTTGCAGTGAGGATTTTTAACAATGCTAAATATAAAATTTCCTTACAATATACCATATCAAAGGATTATTAAATAAACACTATAATATAAAATTTGCAGAAAGCTTTGTTTATTTTGCCTGTATAAATTAAAAATACTAAGTTATCAATAACAAACAAAATGATGAATTTCTCTTAAATAAATGTTTTCTCATTTGTATTCTGATTGAAATTGTAAATACCACGAATGTGAATAAAAAATCTATAAATAAATTTATTTGGAATTTAAATTTTGAGGAAAAACTCATTACAAATGTTGAATTTTTATACCAGCCTTATTGGTCGTTAAAACGAAACAAATAAAAAAAATATATAAGATAAATTGTTCTTAAAGTAATAACATAAATTAATTGCGTAGAAAGTAGGATAGTCTGTAGTTTCTATAGATTTTGGTGTTTTTCCTCGTTTTTGGAACATCAAAATTAACCTTGTTGCAAAATCAAAAACAATGCAGATTAGGCACACATTTTTGATGATTTTCAATCTCTAGATATTTATTATAAAATATTACCCATATAATGTATTTTATTCTGATTAATTACACATAATCCTCTCCCTATAATATAATTACTCTCCCTCTCAATAATCCTTACTTCCAATTAATAATCCATACCTCCTAATCGTTGTTCGAGATACACATCTCTGTTCCACATAAAAAATATAATACTAATGCCACTATGAATGTGCCTATTAATTATGTTATAAGTAGCTTTATGAAATACGGAAAAATGTCGATAAATATTTTTTGACAATTTTTTTACAGCGTTTTAAAATAATTTTTTTGTCTATTTTATTTATTAATTTCACACTTCACATTTCACGTGTTCACCACACCATCGCCTAGTGAGGTAGGCAATTGGCCGATAGGTTTGCTAATATTAACATTTTAGATAAGTGTTTTTTCCTTTTACATTTCTGTAATGTTAAAAAAAACAGCAATTGATTGTGACTGATGATGAGAGGGAACACTCTTGTCGAAACGGTAGTGATGACAAAATAACTCAATGGAGTGTTGTAAAATGTTTAATTTCGTGAAAATTAAAATAATTATGTTATACCATTAAGTAACAACGTATTTGGAATATAGCTATGCACCCCCAAATAAGAATGATCTCGACTAATTAGGGTGATTCTTCACATTTATAGAAAACTTGATCGATCAAAATATTACGAACTGCTCGGGGTTCATGTTAGTGAACATATTTTTATTTGCTACATGCTTTGTAAATACAATAATTTATAATAATAATTTTATACAATGGGCTGAAATATATAAGCTAAGCAGAAAAATATACACAAAACAACGCATAAATCTATTCTTATAAATTGTAATCCTACAATTTATAAGAATAGATTTATGCGCCTCAAATAAGAAAGACCTTGGATTATTTGGGCGTCTATCGACATTTATACAAAACACAATCAATACTGTACAACTTGTAAAAATACCATCTTATTTAAAATGAAATTGATCAAAATGATCATAGGAGTACAAGTGATCACCTATTCATTGTTTCGACTTTTTAGCCATTTAAAGGCCTCTCTTTTATTCATCTTTATATTAGTTGCCTTCTTAATTCCTTTTGGGAATTTTTTATATGGAGCAATCTAAAAAGCATGTCTTTGATCTATTCCCAATTTGGACCTATTTTAATTAATGTTCTCTTTGCTCATTGTCTGATAGTGTTGGTTAATTTAAAATTGTTCCCTTTAAAAATTTTTAATAACAGTTTTTTATACAGGGAAGGTAAAAGGTCTTTGAGAACCTTTTCAACATCAACATCTAGTCATGTGAGCCATACGAACAGCCATATTCATTAATAATACTTATTTAAATGTTGCAAGCCATAAAAATATCACGATACCAATAAACGCCGATTTATCGTACTGAACTGCAATAAACCATGCACCTTGTCACCAAGTTAATGTTACTATGCCCATGCAATGCAATGAGTTCAGAAAACCGCGCGAGCAGATTACTATTTAAGCTAACAATGTCCCCAGTAACGTCTAGACTTGAGTGGGCAGTGATTCGTCCGAGCTCTTTGAGGCACTCCACGGAGTGGGACAAAGGGATGGATTTGCGTGACTTTATTCAATTTAACTTTCGAAAAATTAAAAGATGTCTCTAAATACTTTCGATCTATCTCATTTGTTAATCTGCTTCTGATAAAAGTATTAAGTGACAATTTTGTATTGGTGAGTGTTTTGAATCAATGTGTACGCTCAATTCACTGGCTTAAATGTTCAGATTTAATATAAGTTATGCCTCACAATTTCAAGGCCCCTCATGGGGGGCACATTTCACATCATTTCACAACATGGCCCCTCAATACATTTTCGACTTTTGCATTCCATTTTCGGCAAATAACAGACAACTAACACTCCACTCAACATCAACATCTAATACAAGTAGCTTAGTTGAAGCAAATCGCGTCCACAAAATTTTTTTGGTGTCCATCCATTTTGGTGACCGTGCTTTCGCGGTGTCTGAAATAAAGTTTTGGAATAAACTACCTTACTACTATTTATATTAATAAATAATAATGAATAAACTACATAATAAACAGACAAACAGACAGCTTACCACAGTTCAAAAAACAACTAAAGACGCACTTGTTTAGACAATCATATAAAACCCTATAGAATACAGACCGTTACAATACTACCTAATGTATTCCACTCCTAGTATGCACTTCGCGAAAATACCTGAACTATTTTAGTTTTAAACTTTAGTGAAATTTTTTGCATGCCATCTAGTGAATAATTAATAGAAAGTAAGATTTTTAGCTAGCAAGTTGTTTGGTAGTAAAAATTTTTTGTGTGAAGCGCCTTTGAGGTGATTAACTCACGAAAATGGCTCAATGGCTCGTATAAATAATCCAATTATTATCTTTAATAACTTAACTGCAGATTTAGCAATCACCGACGTTGGTTAATGGATTAAGTATTTCCTTCTGGGTGTCTCCATCAATAATATAAGTGTTTTGAATGGGTTCCAAGTAAGCTATTTTGCGGAGAAAAGGTTGTAGTGATAGTAATGATGTGAGGCAGCAAATGGGTCATTGTAAATATACTCACGTAAACTGAACCAATTTTTGTATGCATAGACTGAAAAGCACCAATATAAAATAATTAATTACCTTTGTACCTTGCTTTGTCACCTTGCCATTTATCTTACTTTGTTGCCATGTAAAATTTACATTGTAAGTACTACGATGTTCTTTTTACATCAGATTTGCATTCCTGTCTACGTTCAAAGCACCATTTAATTTATTCCTTGCGGTAAGCCCGGTCATTGAAAACTCATTTGAATTAAGCTGTGAGTTATATATTCTTCTGTATGATATATCTTCTGTAAGAATAGGCTGGATATTCAAATGAGAGACAGAATATGGGCCTATCAGCTTAAACTGCCTGCCCATTATCAATAATAATAATATATGAGCTTGGATCTTGAATCATACGTTTATGTAAAATTCCTGTCCTGAAAATATAGGTGTACAAATTTTTCTGGACTGTGTGACAAATGAAGAAATTTAATTTTGATTTTGCCGCACTTGGAGAATACCACCCAAGGGCTGTTACTTAATTGCGAGTTATCGCTCAGGGTCGGGCCTGATGAAAACCAACCCTCTGCGGGGATAAGATGATGTGCAGTAAACAATACGTAATACAAAGAGAGTGTATAGTAACATAATTTATATGTATGTATTCATACAGCGATAAGTAAAACAGTTTCGTAACTACGCGTCGAGAATATAAAAAATTGACGATACAAATGAATCGTCATCGGAATAAACATTGAAATGGAATCCGAGTGTGATGTATTCAGGTAGGCCACCTCTATGTGAGCACAAGGCGGCACTGCTATAAAAAGAGTGAGTACCAGCTCTCTCCCTCTCTCTGCAATAAGCTGGCGTGCAAACAGTGTCTTGTTTAGAGTCGACACAAATATATCGGAGAATATAACATAATGGAGAATTTCGTAAACCATTCAGCCTTTCATTTGGATCTCTGTATCACGAACTGGGATATATAATACCAAGAATATAATTGCATCATAAATCTCTCCGTAACCAATATTATATGGTAGATTTGATTGACTTCGAAAACCTATAATATTTCGAAATTTTCGTGATTAACTTTGTGGAAGTTCTTTGTAAATAACTGTGAATAAAAACAAAACGTTGTTTACTTCACACAATGACAGTTTAATTAAACAAATTAATTAAAATGTTTTCGATGCTTACTGCATCATCTTCAGTAATATACTAACTTAGTTAGTATAATTAATTTGTTTAATTAAACTGTCATTGTGTGAAGTAAACAACGTTTTGTTTTTATTCATAGTTATTTACGAAAACTTATATTATATCTATTCGTATGAATAGATGTAATATAAGTTATGTTTGTGTTAATTTATATAGCGCCATTTTTGCGTAAGAGATGCTTTACAGGCTTTTAGGCTCTTCTTGAAGGTTCCCGGTAATATTATATCTTGTATTATCATCATCACTGCTGGCTCTACAACCCTTGGTGGGTCTTGGCCTTCTCTAGTCTTCCCCCACTGATCTCTATCTTGCGCCAGCATTCTCCAGTTCCTTATCTCCAAGGCAGATATGTCATCGGATACGTTATCGCACTATCTTAGTTTTGGCCTTTCTAAGCGCCTTCGCTCTATTGGTCTCATTTTCATCAGGGACTTCGGTGTCTGTTGTTCAGTAATTCCCTTTACATGACCCAACCACCGAAGTTTTCCCAGTTTTGTAAATTAAGAGACGTTATGGCTTATCCAACAAAGTATAGAGCTCATTATTGCAGTGCTTGTGCCCAAGTTCATAATCTAGATTACTCTTCTTTAACCGGTACAAAGACATACATCAAAATTTTCCTTTCAAAAACTTTCAGTGTTCGCTCGTTCTTCTTTGTTGGAACCCGCATGCCAGCTGCATTTACAAGCACTGGTTTGATTAACGTTTTGTAGACAAATATTTCAATATTTAAATCTTACACAAATTATAAATTATTGTCTTCATTCTTTTTCAATATTATTCTATTGATTCTCTTTCTCTATCTGACATTAATTTGCATGTTAAACCCCGTATAAGAAACCCGGAGTTCTTTAGAATAAGTCAGCACACTAATAATGTTGGTTACTTTTCTCCCATCACAAGGGTGTGTCGCACATATAATATGTATTGTGCTGACTCTAACATTGATGCTGATATTCTTGCAGAGACCTTATCATCGTTCAAAAACTCACTCATACACAACATCCATTTTCTAAACGATGACCTGAACCTATAGATCAATTAAATCAATTATTTATTAAATACTAATCGCACTACATTCAAACACTAAATATACAATACACATAAATGTACATGTAAAATATACTTAAATGCAAAAATACATGTTACTAGAGCGTGCCGAAGACACTTATAATTGGGATAATGGGCATAGTCTTCATTTATATTTTTTTATTATTAGAGTATCATGTACCTATTATCCTGTTAGTTTCTCTATAACTATTAATATATATATATATATTATAGATATATATATAAAATAGACCTATGTGGTCTGTTCTTCAGAAGACAGCGCCTCCTGTGAGGTAGATTCTCAGCTATCCTCCTGTTAATTAAAGTAATTTTTTTCTATTGTGTTTCTAGTTTTTGATATGTTATTACCCTAATACTAGTTAAATAAATGTTTTTATTTGTTGTTGATGTCGCATTAGGACAATGTACTAGTGTCATTCATGACCTGTTTATATTTTGTATTCTAAAATAAACAAAAAAAAAAGGTTTAATTTTAAATTAAACATTATAATTCGCCTCCTTATACTACTACTATATTTTTGGTAACATCACCCGGTTTGAAAACCACTGTTCTTTCTTCATGGTAATCTAGAAATGAAACATTACAAAATAAAGGCAATTATATTTTTAGAAACATGTTTTTGTGTACACCTGCCGTATGACATTATGTTCAACATTCTTTTATTGTTTGCTTTGAGTGTCTCTTTCCTCCCATTTATTACCCTCATTTACAGTCACCCACCAACTTTAACACCAGACACTAATTCTTTTTTTAAATTTTCATATTTTTATTTATTTTATTTTCAATAAAAGTGACGCACACATATAAAAAATACCCTTCATAAACGCACAATAAAATTATTTTGAAAATAATGTTTTATGACAGGTAGGTACACACAAGTACAAAACAGGTTGCTTAAAAGTATAATTGTCCATATTTTATAATGTTTAGTTTGTTGTTCACCCTTAAGAAGGAAGAGTGGTTTCGAAACCCGATGAGGGTGTTAATCCCGAACCCCGTAACCCCGGTAACCCCGAAGGGTATCAAAAATATAGTGGTTTTTAGTGATGGTAAAACTGAGGTCTAGTGATGGTATTTTAAACAGTGACAACTAACAGCGGCAAATGTAATTTCTTGCAATTCGACGGGCAAACATCGCCGCTAGACAACAATTACATCTTAGTTATCGGTCATCAATACAATCAGATACAAATTACAAATAACTGAACCGAAAATAACCGGTTAAAATAACGGTTTAACCATCACTAATGAGATCTGAGAGATTGAAATGACTTTGTTGTGTTGTGACAAACGAGAACTGTGGACAGGGGTGAATTAATGGTGCGCAGCCCTGTCTCCCTGGACATCTTGGGAGCCTATTGTCTTAAATAAGGGACTCCCAAAATGATAACATCACGACACAATGTGAACCACAAACAGCAACGCAGAAAAAGGGACAATGAAGATTAAACCATCATAGTATAGAATCTAGAGCTTCCGAACGAACCCGACAAAATTAGAGCGTATAGGTCAATTTTTTGGACATGGTACTTCAAGAATGTATCGTGTATCGCGTCAATGTGTGCGTTGGAAAAAGACAAAGTTATACGACCGCTTCACGTTAGTGAATAACGCATGAATACACTTGACGCACGCTAGCGGTTATGTGAATAGCGCGCAGTCTGTTGTTCTTTAAAATAAAAGTTAATTTAACACACAGATAATAATCGTATTTATATTAAAGAAAACACATTTTTATTCTGAAGTTGCAATTTCAGAACAAAGTTCTGTGCTTTTTAAGCAAATATATGAATTATTTAGTAAACGACATATAGAAAAATCGAATCGACGAAAAAATATTTTCACTGCTACCGGAATTCGAACCACGGACCTCCACTCTGTCCGGGAGCGGCGCGTTATCCAGTTTAGCCACAGCAACCCAGTGAGACAGACAGACAGATGGACGGACAGGCGGACATACAACGAAATTATTATAATTGGGATATTAAACTGCATCACAGCAAAGTTATACTATTTATTGCCTTCACTTGAGATTAATAATATTATACAAATTATATTTTACTACCCTGGGAACATAAGTAGTAAAATAAATAAATATTATTCAACTCACTTAGAGGTAAGAAAGTTCACGTTTTTCATACAATTTAATGATCATCATCTCTACAAAGCTAAAGCCATCAATAATGTAAAGCTATCTGTGATACTCTGAAAATAGCAATGTTTGGGATGTCAGCTCCTTATCCCAACACTTATTCGGTGTTTTTCGTACTTAAATAAGATAATTTGTATACTTTCACGTTTCTCTCTCAAAGTTAAAACCTTTATTTGCGATTTCCGATTTCTCCGGTCTGGTCTGACAGCTGCCCTCCGCCGCAAACGTAACCTCACAATTCTCATGTTTCGACTAAAATTACATGAAATAAGTACTAATACTGTAATTTCTTCTCCCACAGCGTCCTGATGTAAAATTATGGCTTACTTACTTACTTACTTGCCATCACGCCGTTTCCCTGTGGGGGTAGGTAGAGAGGATAGAGCGCCACACTCTTCTGTCCTGACATACAACTCACGCCTCACCGACATTCATACATTTTCGTATACAAGCTCGCCGGTTTTTGAGTTTGGTTTCTGACGGGACCATCTTCCAGTATCTGGTTAATTTGATCATGCTGCGTCTTCCGTCGCCCTCTCTTTCTGTCGCCATCAACACTTGCATTATATATCATTCTAACCATCCATTCGCTCAACATGCCCAAACCATCTAAATTATGGCAAAATTGTCATTGTCACGTTGAACCATAGAAAAGAGAAATATTGCTGGACTCTATTTATATTTAACGTTTGACGGATAATCGACATGTATTTCATACTCCCTCTGACCACACCACCGACGTATTTATACGTCTCGTTTATTTTTTATTTTTATTTTCGTCTATTAAGTGTTGGGATAATGATCTGACATCGCAAAATTGCTATTTTTAGAATAGCACAGTATGTACAATGATATTGTAATTAATAGGTGTACCCACAAGTATTCAATTATTTTTGGTGTGGAATGCTTCAGTCAAGCTCAGTAAAGTGAACGTGTAAAGACGTGTTTTATACGCAGTATTATAATCCGTGGTCTTGTGACTTGTGACAATTAAATTTAATTTTTTTTTATTACTCTGTTGTAAAATGGCGGACAATGAACAAACTTTAAAATTTACGTCATTGCACGGTGTTTCATTTTCTTTCGGGTGTTAATGCAACGGTTGCAACAAAGAAAATGTGTAATGTGTATGGAGACGTATTGTAAGTAAATAGTGCCGACGTTGGTTTAGAAAATTTTCCGATGGTGATTTTGACTTGTCTGATAGCGATCGAAGTGGGCGCCCGGTAGGGTTTGATAATAACTTTTTAAAAACACCTAGAAGCCTATTTTTCTTAAAAGTCTACCAACAAGATGGCTTAAATCGAATAAAAATAAAATAAAATGTTGTTAAATTCTTTTTCATTGCCACTTAAATAATTGATTACTTACGGGTGCACCTAATATAATAAAAAATTATATAATACATGCAACAGATTCGTCAATGTACAGTACCGTGAGTAAAAAATCGACCCGTGTGTATGCGCGCCACTGACCGAAGTACGCCCCCGTACTTATTAGTGTCACAATCAATCCAATAATTTGTATCCACGCGACTTTAAATTATTAACCTAATAATAAAAAGTTCCGCCGAGCGCGGCGTGGAATAACAAGGGTGTAGAGTGCCGCGGACGAGTTCCACAGCGGAGCGACCGAACCACGTCCGCGGGCGCGCGGGCGTTCCTGCACGCGGCTCGGGCCGGGACAGCGCCGGCGGGGGTTGTGCCGTTCGACCCTCCGCCTCGGAGGGCCGGATTAGCTATTCCGGTCACACGGCGGCGCTAGTTGTTCTCTAGTTTATACATTTTGCGCAAAACGTTCGCAACTATGTTTTAGAGAGAGAATCCAGGGAGAGTGAAGGGTTTTAAGGGAGGTGAATCAAGGAATATCCTTTTCGTAGGTACTACATAAAATGAACTGGATTCAAGCGCTCGCTGGATGAACGTTTGCGAAATACATTTGAAATAAAAGTAACCTACTAGGGCGTATTGAAAAGTAAGGTCTCCTATTTTTTTTTCATAGAAAATCAAATTTATTCACAACTATGCGAACATCGTTGGAAAGCTTGAGCATTTAGTTATTTTTCTACAAAGTCGCCATGAAGATCAATCACTTTTTGCATCCTGGTAACCAGCTTTTTAATGCGGGCGTCGTACCACTCTCCCGCCGCGTCGCGAAGCCAACTGACGATTGCCTCTTGCACTTCCTCGTCTGACTTGAATTTCTGTCCCCCAAGGTGCTTTTTGAGAGCGGGAATCAAGTGGTAGTCGCTGGGGGTTACGTCTGGGCTGTAGGGAGGGTAGTCGATGTCGGCGGAGAAATTCTGTGGCACTTTCCACGCGCTTTCTCTTGTATTCATCGGTGAGCTGCTTAGAAACCCACCTGGCTGACTCCTTGTGGTAACCGAGGACCTCCGACACAATATTCTGCACGGAGAAGTACCCAAATTCTTCGTTAAGACCTTCCCTCATCTTATGAAGGGTTATTTTCTGGTTATTGCGCACCATCTCGTTGATTCGAGCCGCCGTTGGGCTAAATCCAAGATAATGGTCCCATTGCATATACAACGAAAATGAGTATTTCACTATATTATTGAATGTGCTAATAACACAATGAAAGATAATTTACGTTTAAATAGTAAGTATTAAATAAGATTACACTTTAAACTTCCGAAAAATGCACTGCATATTTTGACATTTGACACTTTAAACTTCCGAAAAATGCACTGCATATTTTGACATTTCATAGGCAATATATGAGGTTAGGTTAGGTTAGGTTTGGTTTGTTTAATTTAGATTACGATTATTTTAGTTAGATGAAATTAACAGGACGATAAATTATATAGTGAAATACTTATTTTCATTATATGAACAACGGGACCATCATCTTGGATTATTCCCCGCCGTTGATTCCGGCAAACTCGGCCGACCGCTGCTCATCGTGGACGTCTTACCGGCCCTCAGTACACTTCCGACAATACTTCCGCACGTTTTTTTATGTCTATACACTTCTCACCCAACTGGCGATGAATGTCTATCGGAGGAAACTTTTTTGCATTCAAAAATCGAATGACTGAGCGCAGGTCGTACCTGGGGGGCGAGCCAAGCGGGAGCTCCATCTAATACGCTGCTACGCAGTGACTAAGCGTCCCAAGGTCTCGCGGATGGTTCTACACTGTGGTGGGGGAACCAACGAACGCAGAGCTGTTGTCAAATTTCGCCTAGCAACTCGCGTTCGGAAATGGCGTCGTTGGAGACCTTACTTTTCAATCCGCCCTCGTAACTCAAAAAAAAAATTCAAGTGTCGGGATTGATGCGTGAACATTTGCGCTCTTATCAATTAAGGAATTCGAGGTTGTGCGATGTTAATTTTGTTTTTGAAGTTATACAGGGTGTCTCATAGTAAGTAGCAAAAACTTTACAGGTGGATTCCTGCCTTGATAATAATTCGAAAGTATTCAGGCAACCATGAGCTATGGAGATAAGCTATAACAATATTTTTTTACTTAATTTTTACAAAAAGTTTAACTATCGTTACAGTAACTTATATCGATTATGAAAAATTCTTTCGTTTCGATAAAAGTTAAATAAAATAATAAAAACCCTGAAAATTTTTAATTGATATTTTTACCTATTGGAATTAGAAGATTTTTATCATTTTATTTGACGATAATGAATTTTTCACATTAGAAATGAGTTTTTTAATAATAGTCCAACTTTTTGCAGAAATAATCCAGAAATATTGGAAAAATGCAAATTTTGATGTCGCATATCTCCTTAACTATTGATTGATAGGTCATGGTTGCTTGAACATTTTCTACTGATAATCAATGCAGGAATCCACCAGTAAAGTATTGTGGACTAGCTCTGTTATACCCTGTATTAATTTTTTTAAATACTGGTGATACGTGTTCACACCTCAAACACGAAATACATGCCACATCAATGTTCTTACTATTTTTTAACTAACCTAAATGCCTTTACTATGAAAATAGTAGTTGGTCGAACCAGAGTGGGTCACAAGACAAGAGTATTCACCTCTAGATCATCAAACTATTCAAGAGAAATTACTATAATGAAACTCGGGACTTTTATAATGAGTAACAATGATTGCAAATTAATGAAATAATTTTTTTTCACATTTTACATAATTATAGTAATCGCTGTTAATGTTTCAGACACGCACCTATATGCAGGCATACCGACAGGACCTAAACCTGACGGCCTGATACCCTGACGCTCAATTTTCTCTATATAGAGAGAGCAAGGTTGTTTACATATAAAAAATCGTACTATAGGTATACTTGTAGTAAAGACCTAACAAGATTGTTCTTTCAAATCCCGAAAGGTAGGTAAATATTCTATTTGTAAATTTAGTACCTACATGTAATCTACCTAAAACTTTGAATTCTAATTCAATTTATTTAGCCGCGCAGTCTCCCGTGTCGTCCTCTGGGTATTCTCATTAGTTTGCTCCATCATAACTCTCGTATCACGGTCTCTTTTATATAAAAATAGCTGTAGCCCGTCAAAAATGATGGAAACTTCGCTAAGCCCTAGTATATATAGTAGTTTGTTGGTCTTGTGGTTAGGACCCTCGCCTCGTGATCCAAAGGTCGCAGGTTCGAATCTCACTCCAGACAAGCAAGTTAGTCCTATTTTCATAGCACAAGCGTTTAGCTTAATTTGAAAATAGTAAGAATATTGATGTGGCACGAATTCCGTGTTCGCATCTCTATTTAAAAAAAATTAAATAAATGATAAAAATATCCTTTTAGCGGTTCATGGAGAGCAACACGAGTAGAGCGGCCGGGCCGGGTTTGCTGGCCCGGGGTTCGAGCTCCATCGCCGGCCGTTTAATTTGGTTTTTTTAGTCTGAATTCGAACGAAATTCGGACGTTACGGGGACAGGCATGCGGACGGACAGACGGACATATTATGTTTGATTGTACACGCAATTTTTAAGTGTTAACACATGTCTTAACATTAAAACTTAACGCGTAAGTGAGCAAGTCTGTAATTTTCAATGCTTTATTTAAACATTCTTGATATCCGGATAATAGTTAGAGATTATCTGTTATAATTTTTTATTAATGTATATTTAAGAATTTTAAAATTGGTAAACAAATTTTTACCGCTGTTCCTCAATTACTGTACAATTGTTTTTATGTTTATATCATTAGGTACTGCAAAACTATGGAATTTATTGACCATAATCTGTATTAACACAAGTAGAAAACGATGACGCAGTGCGATTGTCAACAGTTATGTTCAAAATGTTATGTTCAGTTATGTTATGTATTTCGCTTCTGTAATTGGGCCTCATGGCCTGTTGAAGCGTAAAAAAAAAAAAAAAAATATATATATATATATATTTAAGCGCTTGATTACCTTTAAAGTCGTCAAGTTTTTTTAATTAAGTATTTATGTGTAAGCGCGTTCTCATAATACTACCATTGTTGGATGCAAAAAAATGCCAAACTTTGCACACCTGCAGAATTTTTTTACTTCTCACTTAAATGAGTTGGTAGGTGTATTATTGCAAATATATTTTTACTCGTAGATTTAAACTCAAATAATATATGTATATAGCATTTAGCACCAATGGTATACATGAATTTATAAATAAGATAATATTTTTCTCAACAATAAAAAAAATAAATTATGGTCTTGTACCAAATCATTAGAAATTCAGACTTTCCTGCAATCTGCCCGCCACATGACATGCAATCCACTGACTCAGTTTAAACTGCCATCTTTTGTTCTCGTTCTAATATGGATGATTTTGTGAGGTGAGTTCAGTTGACTTACTGGTTTGGTAGGATTAGAATAAAATCAGAGAGTAACTGTGCTAGTTCACAATAATTCATTATGTAACCAACAGTGTCCTAAGTTGAATAGTTGCATTTTTTTAGATATTTCTGACTTATATATTTCTGCACAACGTTGGACTATAATTAAAAAGGATTATATCGGATATTGAAAATGCCTTCGCTTCAAATAAAGTTATAAAAACCTTGTAGAAATTTTAACCAATTTTTTGCTATCATATTCTCTTTTTATTTTAATTTTTAATACACACTGAAATTAGGAATATTAATGTAGCAAGACAAGTCTATAAATTCCGTAATGAAATGTACACCTCTGCCCGCGCGGCTTCGCACGCGTACATTTTTAGTACAATGTTTGGATCGTATATAACTTTCGCGAACTTTCTAGAACATTCTTCTTCCAGAACTTTCAAAAAATTTATCGAATGTACCTTCTAGACGCACCGACACATTCCGCCACTCAGTTTAGAACCTTAAAGAACTTTCGGGAATTGTCTAGAACCTTCTCCTTCCATAACTTTCTAGAGCAGGTTAGTCACCCTCGCTTAGCCACCCCCGCCAAACCCGCATATTCTCAATGTGACACCAAGGGCTATCCACCACCATAACCACCGGTGGATGGTTGTGGTTGGTTGTGGAGAAAACTTGACGGATAGCGAAACACGGGTTTCTTTTTATATATGTATTTATATATATATATATAAAGTGTTATTTGTAAAACATTAATAACCTCGCAGGACTATACTCCTGCCTTGATTATGAGTCGAAAATGTTCAAGCTATCATGACCTAATATCAATAGTTATGGAGATATGCGACATCAAAGTTTGCATTTTTTTCTCAATATTCCCGACTTATTTTTTTGTAAAACGTTGGACTATCATTACAGTAACTTATATCGAATGTGAAAAATTCATTCTCTTTAATACAAGTCAAATAAAAAATAAAAACCTTTGAATTCCAATTGGAAATGATTCCAATTTGAATTTTTCAGAGTTTTTATCATTTTATTTAACTTGTATTGAAACAAATGAATTTTTCGTAATTGATATTAGTTACTGTAATGATAGTCCAACGTTTTACAAAAAATAAGTCGGAAATATTGAGAAAAAAATGCAAACTTTGATGTCGCATATCTCCTTAACTATTGATATTAGGTCATAACAGCTTGAATATTTTCGACTCATAATCAAGACAGAAATATAGTCCTGCGAGGTTATTAATGTTTTCCAAATGACCCCGTATATATATATGTATGTATTGATTTTGTTTGCTGTACCGGGTCCAGGGCGCTTGAAGCAGAAGGCTGATTTAATCGACCCCTAATTACGTCATTGTGACAGTCATTTGATTGGTGATTTTGACATTAGGCTTGATAGCTGCGTATCCGTTTCCCAATATGTAATTACTCGCAACAAATTTCATGCAATCTAAGCGCCGATCGCCGCACACCGCACACATACACACGAGACCGTAAACTAGATTTCACGCAGAAATTCAATGCTTAGGTGCAACAGTCTGATCCGAAAATTCCTAATACTTAACCGTAATTTCGGATATTTTATACGCACCGTATGTACCTAATCAGTCCGACCTCCACCTCCGCGGGTAAAGGTCGTCCTCCTGATGACGTTGGATAAGTGTCCAACGAAACGTCGAGATTCGCTTCTCGGTAATACATACGGTGCGTATAAAATATCCGAAATTACAGTTAAATATGTCCAACGACCGTAATAACAACCTTAACTCTTTAATTCCTAATACTTTTTTAGTATTGAATGATAATTGTGGCGGATCCTTTAAGGTACAGATACACATGCTTCTTTACTGGCATGCTAATGAGCATGCCACTAATAAGCATGCCCTAACAACTGTACACACTTGCTCATTACTGGCATGCTCATAAATAAGCGCGCCCAAAGCTAACAATCAAACACACATGCTTATTAGTGGCATGCTCTTGTCATAGAATAGAGACGCTCTTGTTCAAAATGGAAACTTTGCAAACTGAAATAGAAAATTCAAGTGAACCAATAAATCAAAAAAGTTCCCGAGTTTCCATCCGCACATTTTTGATTTTAGTTTGCCTATTAATAAAGTTTCGTAAACATTATTTCTCACTATATTATTTTTACACAACGGTGACCGAGTATTCCACAGACATTCGTGATTCCTATAATAAGTCACGAAAAGTAATGTTTCATCATCTCCCCAACGCGCCATATTTGTTTCATCTGTCGCGGACTGAGAAGATCGCATTGATAATACTAGCCGTGAAGCCCGCGAATGACATAAGCATGCTCATAAATAAGCAAGTCTGTTCACACATGCTCCAAAGATACCTGTTCTCTAAGGTGAATGACAGTGGCATGCTTATAAATCAACCGGCGGTTGATTTTTGAGCATGCCACTAGGTGGCATGCTCATTTCTAGCAATGTGCGTACACACATGCCACTAATAAGCATGCCACTGTCAAAGTCGATACTGCGCATGCTCACGTGCCACTAAATAAGCATGTGTATCAGACGCCTTAGGCGAATCGGAGGTAACATTTTAGCTGTGCAACGAAATGCGCGCGCTTCTTGTTACGCAATTTTCAACTTCAACCAATAATTGAGAAACAGAACATAAACGAAATGTTTTTGACAAACATTTCTTATAACTAAATAGATGTCTTTTTTTACCCCCTTTATATTAACTCGTGGCGTATGCTTGCTTGCTCGCCGGCTTGCCGGGTGAAAAAACTTTGGATCGATTTTTAACCCTTTTCCCGTGATCCAATCGAGCTGAAACTTGGCAAGTGGACTGGTGGCGACGATCAAGAAGATCTATCAAATTTTCGTTAAAAAAAATTAATAATTATAGTATAATTTCGGATTTTTAGAAATTTTATTGGTTTTTTCAAATTGGAATCATTAGAAAAGTTTAATTACTAGCAACGGCGGCCCGATAACGTCGCGGAATATATTATAAATTTGAATTACTCCGTCGGTATACATAATAGGTACTTCACTACGATATGTCGAAAATCTAAATTGACTGACAAATGTTTTTAAAATTTAATCTTCAAAGCATGAAGTGTCTTATCAAAGCTCAAAATATCTGACATTTTAGAAATATATTAAATTACTGTAAGTTTAGTTTTATGTAATATGTTTTAATTCGTCTTTAATTGTTGTTATATTTTACAAAGAAAGGGAGTATAATAAAAACTTGTTTTTTATGGGTTACTTTTATTCCCACCCGTGACAGAAGAATGAATCAGTATCATCTCCAAACAAAATAAAATGGGGCTTATGTTCTGTTGCTCAATTATTGATTGAAGATAAAATAAGTTGCTTTCTTCAAAAATAAATATTAAAAATTGCAAATATGTTGTAAAATTTCAACACATCTATGACAATTTACTAGAAAAATGTCCTCATTTGCTCCGAACGATATTAATGTGTTATTATGAATGTGGATTTTATATTTTTCCGTCGATCGACAACAGTCGTTGATGGCAATTCTAGGTTGTGTTGTATACCTTAAGTTGGAACTTAGCTGGACAAAATACGCATCCGCATTTTGTCCTGATTTTTTCCAAAGAAATATAGCTTCTAACCCGTACATATCTATTTTTATTTATTTAAAGTTGTAACATAAATCGAATAAATTATTAAACATCTAAAAAAAGTTATGTACTTATTTCCGCTTTTTTTAATTTCACAATTAACAATAAAATAATTAACATATACCTAAGCAATAAACGACACAATAATACTGTTTGGATAGTTTTTTTATTACCAATAATAATAATTATGGCCGGCCTAAATCTTTGCATTTAAAAATTAATTCTCAATGCCTCTTTTCTTCAAAGGACACAAACCGCATACAAAACCAAAGCGGCCGAGCGGGACGACAAATTTTTATTAGCCTGTTGATACTTGTGCTGCATTTTTTTTGTAGCTCTGTCTGTTGCGCTCACGCGAGCAAAGCGGGCGAGGGAGGGAGACGACCGATCGTCGGAAGGCTGAAAGGGACGGTGATTACTTAACAATTTTGGCGACGTGCAGTTCTCAGAACGCGGTAGGTAGTAAGTAGGTCTACACAGAAATATTCACATGAGCGTAATATTTAGACAACAGGGTGACCATAGTTCTCTAGTATTAAATGTCTGTTATCGTAATTGTTTATCATATATCGTAATTAATCCTATTTATCATAGGCCACCAAAATATACAGGGTTATTTGGAAAACATTAATAACCTCGCAGGACTATATTCCTGCCTTGATTATGAGTCGAAAATGTTGAAGCTATCATGACCTAATATCAATAGTTAACGAGGTATGCGACATCAAAGTTTGCATTTTTTTTTCAATATTTTTGACTTATGTTTTGTAAAACGTTGGACTTGCGACCGTGATTAGATCGCTCCGTGTTGTGCCTACGAACGTGTTGATATCCGATTGAGTGAACGCCAGGAATACCTCGCCCAGTGGAATGTCTGATAGATGTAAGTAGCAGTGAAAATAAGATAATTCAGTGCCAATATTAATCAATCACAGATGTTACTTAAATAAATACATTACCTCTCGTTTTATAGAAGTGACCTTGTCACGTGGAATGAGTTTGTGTTTTTTAGAGGTCATTATTAATAGAATGTCAAATTTTGTATCTTGTGACGTGACGAGTGATACAATGAAATGTTTTGTATTAAGCCATGTATTCACTAGGGGACAAATCGCGAAACATTCCGCTCGGCATGTCGCATCAACATCTACGCTCATGTTTCGGGGACAATGACGCGGTCATTTGACGTGTACACACCGGGACTCGCATATCTTATCGCGGAAATGTCATGAGGTTACGATGACAGCTGCGGTATCTCATTTGGCGAAAACGGGGTTCAGCGCAATTCGAAATGTTTTTTTGGGTCGCAATTTCAAATTAACGAGGTTTTACTGTAGTAAATTGAATATTATTAAAAACAAGGTCCTTTTTGCAAATAATTATTGTTTTCCAGACGTCGCGGAAATATATCGCCCTATGAGGTTATGATGATAGCCGCGTATCTGTTTATGTTAATGAGTTTATCGAAAAGTAAGAGGAGAAAAAAGGGGAGAATGCGAAATTATTTACTGCAAAGAGAAAGAAGGACGGACATTCTATGCGATCTTCGATCGATACAGCTCGATGAGTTCAAGAACGATTTCGTTTCCCCGCATTGTCATCTTGACAGATACAGCGCATGCGTATTCACTTGTAAACATACCACGTGGTACTGACGCTCCGCGGAATGTTGCAGTGAGTACGCTCGGGTACCGTGCGCATGGCAACGTTGCCACGGCACGTAGAAATGCCGCGCTATGTTGTGCGCGAGGTCGCGGAACAGTGCACGACGTTGCAACGTCACGTAGATTCTATGCCGCGCGTGCTGTTGAGGGACAATTTGTCCCCTAGTGAATACATGGCTTTAGGAGCATTCTATATTTCTTATGACTCAGCATTCGGCATAATCCAAGGTTATGGTCACATTGTATATACAATGAACATGAGTATTTCGCTATATAATTGAATGTCCTGATTACTAAACGAAAGATAATTAACGCTTAAATAAGATATTAACTTTAAAGTTTCGATAATTTTACCATACATTTTGAATGTCAGTCATTACTTTAAGAACCATGGAAAAGGGTATATAAAAGAAAAAGTATTCATCATATTTTTTTCGTTTATAAAAAATATAAAATTGTAATGTAAACTTATACATTGTCTATGATTTACACATTTTTCCTCAGATATTGCCTACGAAATGTCAAAATATATGATACATTTTTCGAAACTTTAAAATGTAATATCTTATTTAATACTTATTATTTAAACAAAAATTATCTTCCATTCTGTTATTAACAAATTCAATAATATAGTGTAATACTCATTTTTATTATATATATGCGATGGGACCATGAACTTGGATTTAGCCAGCAATTCCTGTTTGTGTAGCTAACAATGAATTTAATAAAATAAATAGTTAAATATATTTTTCAATACTGGAAACAAAATCTACTATCATAAATAGAGTCGTACACCTCAACATAACATAACTAATTATAACAAAAATACTGAATCATATTTTCTTCAAATTAATTAAAAAATAATGTGATTTATGTAAACATCAAACAATTCAGATCAGTTAAAAAAACACAAAAAATAGATGACAATTAATACATTTCTTAAGGTATTTAATAGTTCGTAGGGTGTAAATATTATTATGTACATATCCCGTGATATAATAAACAAAATTAATAAATTTTTATCCTGTCTCGGATCGATACCAGGCATATTTTCTAAACTTAATTTTTAATTTTGCCATTTTTTCTTCCTTTCTTATTTCATGTCACTTCATAAAAAATTTCATTGCTTGCACTGTACATGGTTTGAACAACCTCAAGCTAGTTTTCTGACAAATGTTGATTACATGTGTATGACCGTATTCTGAAAATAGCAATTTTGCGATTTTGGTATCCCGACAGTTATTCTATAACATTGTACTGTCGTAAATATTAACGTTTTAAAGTGTGACAGGTTTGAAATTAATGGCAGAGTGTTAGTTAAATTACCATAAATCACTACCAGATTTTAGGTCTACCGGTTTCGAGACGTACCCGTCTCTTCGTCAGGTCCAACACTACACTACTAAGTTCACAACACTATACACCACAACTATAGTACTGTTAACTTTTCACCAATATTTATCACATGCGTGTTAATTTGTCAAAGACGCGTGCCCAGACTAGCATTAACAGTACTATGTTTGTGGTGTATAGTGTTGTGAACATAGTAGTGCGGTGTCGGTCCTGACGAAGAGACGGGTACGTCTCGAAACGCGATGATGGTTTATACTAATTTAACTAACACTCTGTTAAAATGTCTGACCACAAATTGAATGCTTTAAATATTAAAAATATTAATAATATGAAATTAATTAATTCAATCAATCACAAAGCTATATAACGCAAAAAACGTTATTATTATTATTAACGTATTTCATTTTTAAATTTGAAATAAAAAGCTTCTTGTAGGTACCTAGGTAGTTAAATTCATAACAATATTTTTATGTAGACCCTTTAGAGGTAAAACTCACTAACTGTAATATTGACCAAAATGAGTCATGAATGCAAAAATTCATATTTTTTCCGTCTCTACTCCAGGTAAAAATCAGAGTAATATTCCGGGTCTATTTATAGTGGTAAAACTCATCATTTTGACATTTTCAATAATTTTAATATCACATTTTGAATGTTTAATCTCATTATCTAGAAACTCCAATGTCACTTGGTGAGTTTTACCTTTAAACGGACCGCATGTTGTATGGTCTGAGAACTTAATTGCTGAATTTTGTCCACGGGTGGTAATTGTTAACAACGATAAATTATAGAAGTCTCACAGAGACGAAGCTATTTATATGGGAAACGTGTATGAAGTCTTAATAGAACGGCCCAGGACTTACGACCTATGTGTACTATCATGAGCAGGACCATAGATGTACTCAGATTTTCACGGCCGTTCAAAATATTTTATGCGTAATTTTCTGAACAACTTGGACATATCTAGACTTCGGTACGGTATTGCAACCCAGTACTTAACCTACACGTCAACACATACTCATCACATCAGCCCTGATGATGGACCTTGTAATGGGATCCGAAATGTCGGCCAGAGAGGTCACATATACACGGCAGAATATCCCAGAAAACTACACGCAGAGGTCCATAGATATCTCTAGCATATTCCATTCGAATATATGAAAATGATTATATTACATATATACAACTTTCAAAATTTTGGTAATGTGTGGATGTTCTTACGGTATTGGTGAACGTTATATTATGTAAAGTGATCATTTGAGCTAGCTCGTAAGTCCTGGGCCACCCTATAAAGACTTCCATACACGTTTCCCATATAAATAGCTGTGACACTTCTATAACTTATCTTAATTATTAAATTTTTAATCGCGTACAATTTAGTCGTGTCTGTCTGTCCATGAGCTGAATTGTAAAGCCGAGAATCGGTTTGTGCGAAGCAGCAAAAACTGTATATGAAGATGAAGTGTCTCTCAAAAAATAGAGTGCGCGCTGTATTTTTGTGTGTGTGCTATTGTGACGAAACATGTGCACGCGTACAGCTCAGAGGGGACATTGATACCAACCGTACTTAATTTTTTTTGGTTTTTAATACTTTTACAAATTATTCAAAAAAATATATTGCTTGTGAGCGAACCATCCCGTATGAGATTTCAGGCGAAGACTATCCGGTCAGAGTTTTCAAACTAAAAGTTTTAACGAATTCAAATCGCAAATCGACCATCAGCCTCCCGACGCGAATGGAGATCGGCCCTTCCGCTGTACGTCGGTAAGGTTTATTTTTGTTTGCCGCACGAACCTACCCCTGTGACGCGTCAACCCTCGCGATGTCTCTGGCGAAACGGCATTTAATTCCCCCGATTGGCAGATCACTTCGCTCCCCCGGGAACACGATGTATCAGATTACGGGAATTTATTTCTTTCTATCGAATTTCTCGTTCTTCCTAACCCACTAATTGACGATTGAGAGTCGCCACACCCACCCCACATCGAGGACCATTCGTAGAAACGACGTCATCCCGTCGGGATTGTGATGTTCCCAGAAAACCTTAGGCACCCTCAGTGCCTTCTAAAGCCAGTATTATAGATTATAGTATTATATATTTATTCGGTACGGAGAAACTAGGGTTGTGATGTTACCAGAAAACCTTAGGCACCCTCAGTGCCTTCTAAAGCCAGTATTATAGATTATAGTATTATATATTTATTCTGTACGGAGAAACTAGGGTTGTGATGTTACCAGAAAACCTTAGGCACCCTCAGTGCCTTCTAAAGCCAGTATTATAGATTATAGTATTATATATTTATTCGGTACGGAGAAACTAGGGTTGCGATGTTACCAGAAAACCTTAGACAAACTCAGTGCCTTCTAATAATAATAATAATAATAATATTGGATTATTTATATAGCGCCATTTTTTAGAAAATTTCACCTCAAGGGCGCTTTACACACAAAAAACTCTTACATACTAAAATCATAGAATCACAAAATGAAAATGAAAAAGAAAAGAGAAAGAAAAACAGTTCAAAACATAAAATAGTAAAAAAAAACAACGCTAAAAACAACAATATTAAAAAGGTTCTGGGAAAGATTTTGTAAACAAGGCGTTTTAAGTCTTTTCTTAAATAAAGTCTCTGAATCCGTGTTTCTTATCAGGGAGGGCAAAGAGTTCCACGCTTTGGGGCCCGCCACCGCAAATGCCCGTTCGCTGAACCTAGTTTTCTGGAACTGAAGCTAGTATTTATTATAGATTATAGTATTATATATTTATTCGGTACGAAAGAAACTATCGCCAAAAAAATAATACAATTGAAACATACTTTGTTTTCACCACTAATTTATTGCAAATATCAAAACAATAATATAATAAAAATAATATATGGGGAAATGAATAAATAATTAAGTACTAACTAAAAACTGTTTGTTAAAAAGACCAGTTATTTGTAATATTCAATTTACTATTAACACTTTTTCTTTTTTCTAATATTTTTAATTTATCCAACTGCAATCCTATTTAATATGTTTGCAAAAATTGTAATAAACCCTTATTAATATCAAAAGAATGATCCATAAAAAGCCAAAATATGACTCGCTTATTTGGATTAATTATTGCTACACAAACACCTTAAATTTCCCTTAACTCTAACATCAAAATGTCTATACATTTTTAATATATAAAAATAATTATAATTATTACAAATCAATTTATTAACACTCGATTTTTTTAAAGAATCATCATTTTCCTTATTATTTAAAATAAACTTTTTAAATTTATTATTAGTATGGAATGCTGTTTGAATAGAATTGTGATTTTTTTTTAATTATTGAATTTGATTATTTATAAATACTATTTTTTTCCAATGCTTTTCAATATCAAATATTGGATAGTAAACGAAATAATTAAAAAAGTTCTTCTTATACTTTTTATTTAACGTATTTAATATAATGTTTTTAAAACTATCATTTTTGGCATGCGGTGCATAATGAATAATAATGTTTTACTATTGTATTTAAGAAATTCAGTGATGACAAACATTTTTTCTCACGGCATTTGCATTTCGTATCACATTTTTGTGTTCAAAGTTATCAAATCAAAATTTATTCATAAAGTTTAATATATTAAAATTATAATATATATATATTTATATAATTAAATTATTTAATTAATTAATAAATTACCAAACCTACGATGTTTTAGAACTGAAGAAAAGTGCTTCGCTTTGTGGGCTTTGTATAATTGTATGGCCTTGTGATATATATTTTTTTAAATAATGATGCAATGAAAACGATTATCTTAATTTAATAATAATTATCTTTACTGGCTGGTTTTAAAAAAACAAAGCATTATAATTTTTTATTTTTTATTTTTATTTATTTATTTAAAAATCCTTGTTTACAAATAAGATACTTAATACTAATTTAACAATAGAACATAAGATAAAACATAAGATAATTTACACATTTTTTTGTTTTGTTTAATTTGTGGATTATGCCACTCTACTAGGCTAGGCCTGTCCCAGAGTGGCGTTATAGCACACAATTATAATTTTTTTTCGAGTTCGTCAGTAGTATTTATTTTCATAAGGTAGTTATTATGTATCTATAGAGTATCAAGTGGAATGTTAGTGAAAGTTGAGTTAGTCATAAGTCCAAGTGTAAATATGTGTAGAATAATTGTTTAATGTAAAAAGGGTTAAAGTTTTGTTTAAGATTATTTTTTTGTTTTCCTTAATTAATTAATTCATTTATATAGGTATATATTTTTATTTAAAGACATTATTACGCAATTACAGTAAGTAAATTTTCAGTTGCTGTTCTACCTTTGGAGGTAAGCCAGTTGTTTGCTAAAGCTTTTATTTTATTAATTGAGTATATTCTGATTTCCGGGAAGTCTGTTTTAAATATGTTAAATATTTTAGGCCCTATAATCAGCTGTTACTTTGTGGTGTACCAAATACATAAATAAAGCGGTTTTAAGCAAGATAATTTTTCGTATTTAAATGTATCACCTGTCGATGAGAGATTCTCATACTCTAGAAACTCGTAGTAAAAGACAAAATTATATTAATATATACAGATTTCGTTTAGTAATGGTTTTGATAAAAAATTAATTGACATTATGTTAAATAAAAAGTATAAGAATAAGTTTTTTAAATATATTGTTTACCCTTCAATATTTGATACTGAAAAACATTGGAGAAAAATTGTATTTATAAATAATACAATTTCTAATCCAATAGTTAAAAATCCCAAATGTCATTCAATCAGCTTTCTGTACTAATAATAAATTAGAAAATACATATAAAATAATAAGGATAAGGATAATTTAAAAAAAAAATCGTGTGTTTATAAATTGATATGTAATGATTGCGATTATTTTTATATAGGAAAAACGTGTAGGAATTTTGAAGTTAGAGTTAAGAAACACTTAAGGTTTTTAAATAGTAAGAACTATTCTGAATTTCCTAACCATTTTTTGGCTGTGGATCATTCTTTTGATATTAATAAGGGTTTTAAAATTTTACACACAAATTATACAGAATCACAGTTTGATAAATTAGAAATTTTGGAAATACGAAAAATTGTTAATAGTAAATTGAATATTATAAACTACCAGGTCCTTCTTACAAATAGTTATCTTTTAAATTTATTTTCATGTTAAGTAGGTACCTACTTTATTATTATTCTTTTTCCATATATATTTTTTTTTTATATTTTGACTGTCTATACTTTGATTTTTGAATTTAATTTTGTTAGTATACAAGAAGGGGCCATGGGCTCTGAAACATGTTGATATTTTCAATACAAAAGTGGTGAAAACTAAGTTTATTTTTATTAATCATGTTGATAAAATTATAACTTAACTCAAATAGAAATAACATAGTTTATGTTTTCCATCCAATTTAATGAACATCATAAATTATCTCAGCAATTTTAATGCTCAATCCATCAATAATACGGGTATTATTTTTTTAAATGAATATTTATAGCAAAAATATTAAATTTTATTCGAAATTCCCGATTCCAGCCACTAAATTTAGCCAAGATACAATTCAGTGTGTCTTAAATGATTAAATGGCTGACGTAAACACAGAGTTATCGTTTTAATTTCAATTATGCAATTTTCAATTTCATTTCGACAAACAGGTTTCATCATCATTATCAGCGTCTCATCCCCTTTTCCTAGGAGGGTAGGGGGTAAAATCTCGACATGGCGCTTTCATATTCCACTGTATTGCGTTGCTTCGGTACTAATTGACCAATCAAGACTCAATTTGTCTTCATGTACCTGAAAAGACAAGAGACTTAACTAAGAGCCTTTTTATGGCTTTAGATGTGGATCTGTTTTTCCAAATAATAACCATCTTTGAGGTCGGTCGCATTTATCCAATTATCACAAATATTGTATTCCAAGACAAATTGACGCTATTGCTTATATATAGTTTGGTAGACTCAGTTGTAAACCACGGATTAAACAGCAGAATTGATGTTCCAATCATATTTAGGCAAAGTAAAACTACTACAACTAAGAATAATTAAAACTATAGCAAATAAAAAACAAAAAAAAGCAAACCTATTCAAAATGTGTAAAATCTTATCTATTCAAAACAGCTTTATTGTAAGCTGACATTGGAACACGAGAATGAGAGATTTAAAACAATAGTACAACATGAATATACGACAAGACAAATAAAGAATAAGAAACTATAAATAATATTAAAAAAAAAACATTATTACGGAGACAGGTTCAAACAGTGAGTAATACCAAAATTTATTCAACAAACTACCGAATAAAATAAAAAATGTAACGCGACAAAAAAATATAGAAAAAACACTAAAGAAATACTACAATGAATTTTGAAGTGAATACTTAAAAGCATAAAAGTTTTAAAATTTGTAGTTTTCTATTATATTATAAATTAAGGACAATTAATTAAGGAAATGTACATATACTGCAATGAAATCCTTGCGTTTAAACTGTAAATACTTTTGCAAAAGGTAAAAATAAAATGTCAACAATAAAAAAAAAATCTTCCAAAGTATTTTACACAATATTTATATTTTATAAAATGTATACGTAGGTAACGTTGATTCGAAGCAGTTATATGTTGTGGCCATAGAATTTATTGACCTTTAGATATTACAAATATCTTTTCAGAAATACTTCAATGCAAAGAGAAATACCGTAAACAATTTTGTGTGGAATTTTAAGTAAACACATTTTTCTGATTGAGGGTCACCCCTGCTAAAGTGCTCCGTGGCAGTAGATAAAATAAAATATGTAAGTTAAGGGAGAAGCGCAAAATAGAGCTAAAAGAAGTAAAATGAGAAATAAATATTGTCTGCTAGGTGTGACAATCGATTGTGATAGAAAACTCAAAAATACACCTCCGTCATTACAACTATAAGAATAACTAAATAAAGTAACCTACCAAATTTATATGATCGTGATTAGGTTTAACGCATTATTTTTAAATGCTTTTATTTAGCTTCTCTCATCTTTCAGAGAGATCGTGTGATCAATATTTGTCGGTTTGTATTATTTTTAAAGTTTACATTTTTAAAGTTTAAATGACGTTTAAATTTTGAGGTAAATTAAACTCGAAGTTTCTTTCAAGTTTCTAGTCTACGACTTCTACATCTACAACTTCTACGTCTACGACCCGAATAGACGACGGAGTCTACAGAAGATAAGTCGGAAATATTAAAAAATAATAAACAGAAAAGTAAAGTCGATTATCTCCGTAACTATTGATATAAGGACACTATTACATGAAATTTTCATTTCATAATTTAGATAATATTATATCTGAAGAGTATTGTGGACTAGCTCTGTGAAATTTATATGCATATCTTTTTTTAGTAATTTTCAAGGACTGAAAAAAATTCGCTGGTAATAATATTTAAAAAAAAATATAAGATTTATGACACTGCGTATTATTTTACCGATAAAAAGTTGGCAAATTCTATGACTCGTATTGATTTGGAAGATAGTATTGTCTATAGTTCTACACCAGGCGCGTGTAGTAAGACCATTGAAGCGTAACTTTTATGGTAACATACATTTGGGGAAAAAATCGAAATGAAATATTCATATACGTTAATTATTGTGATAGGACTATTACAAGATGTACCTCTAAATTAGATTTCTTTCAAAATATATGCTTAGGAAAAAGTAATGCTTCTTGCTCTCACTGCACGGCCCTGATCGGTGCTCATATACTCCTGAAGTATTGACTGCCGACATGGTCGATTACACAAGCAGCGACCTTTTTTTGTTTTCGTTTAGAAGGTCATTCGCGTGCAAGCCTCGTCCCAGGGTGCAAATTTGTTTTCGCGCCGCTCTCGCCACGCGATGCAATGCGCCCCCTCCTTCCCCCTCCGGGCCAATACGTATCGCATAATGCCGTCCCGCAAGGTCTCCCAGTCTGCCCTGTTATTAAATTCGCCCGTGAATAGATTTCCGCCCGGAAGATGGCGCCCTGTCTGTTGCCGCGCAACCCTTGGAGCGATGCAATTACTCCCTGGCTGCGTTTTACGTAAGCAGCTCTGTCGCGCCACTCTGTCCCGCGCTATTCAATTTTTCACGTAAACTCGGAAAAAATCAAATTCCAAGTCTCGGTCGGGGTCCTATAAGTAAGTGATTTGGCAGACTCATAAGACCTGTATGAAAATTTTATTAATTATTTAAATTTATTTCCCAAATACCCGAGGTTGAAGATAAACAACTTCCTGCAATTTTACCCATTTTGAAGGCTCAGGAGAAGATGGCCTGTTAATAGATTTCCCTGGGGACATTGGAAAGCTGTGTAGGATGTATGTAATTACACGATTCTTCATAGTCCATTTGTATGAAGACGATACCCTGGAGGAACGGAAGAATTACTATTCTTCTTCTTCTTCACTTATCCTGATCGGGTCGTGGGCTTATCGTTTCGCCAGAACTTTTCTACTATGCATATATATATATACTATAAAAAAGGGCAGAGATAAAAGAGGGCAGCCATCTAGCGATTTAAAATTGACTATGCATGATTGCCAACACCAAAACTGTGATTGCACCCCCTTGGAAAATGCAGATAGTGTGAAATACTTGGGAATCATAATAGACAGGCACCTAAACTGGAAACTTCACATTGAACTATTATCGGGAAAACTTTTAAAACTCATTTACCTTTTTAAATCCATACGTAATATTTTTAATAAACAGCAACTCAAAACTATCTATTATGCTCTTGCCCAGTCATTTTTGAACTATGCGATTCCAAGTTGGGGAGGTACTTACAAAACCACATTAAAACCAGCTATAACGGCACAAAAAACCTTGCTCCGAGTCATTAATAAGAAACCATTTACATACCAATCAGACAGACTATTCAGAGAATTTAATGTACTGGACGTTAGACAGCTGTTCGTTAAGTCTACCCTCATCTTCTACATCAAAAACACAAACCACCTAACAGCAACCAGTAACTCGCATTCACATAATACTAGACAAGCATTACGAAACCTTGACGAAATACCAAAAACTAAGACAACACATGGACAGAAAAATTACTCATACATAGGGCCTAAAATATTTAACATATTTAAAACAGACTTCCCGGAAATCAGAATATACTCAATTAAAAATAAAAGCTTTAGCAAACAACTGGCTTACCTCCAAAGGTAGAACAGCAACTGAAAATTTACTTACTGTAATTGCATAATAATGTCTTCAAATAAAAATATATACCTATATAAATTAATTAATTAATTAAGGAAAATAAAAAATAATCTTAAACAAAACTTTAACCCTTTTTACATTAAACAATTATTCTACACATATTTACACTTGGACTTATGACTAACTCAACTTTCACTAACATTCCACTTGATACTCTGTAGATACATAATAACTACCTTATGAAAATAAATACTACTGACGAACTCGAAAAAATATTATAATTGTGTTCTATAACGGCACTCTGGGACAGGCGTAGCCTAGTAGAGTGGCATAATCCACAAATTAAACAAAACAAAAAAAAAGTGTAATAAACAAACTATATTTTGTTAATTCTAATCTTTGTACCACGAGATTGTTACCTATTTCAATTTAAGAAAGATTGTAATTTTATGACTTTCTAATTTTTTCGGCAATTTTGGCTCCCTTTTTGGTCCGGATCCCTGGGTGGTCAAGCAGTTGATAGTTAGGCCACTGTTCTTTTTGAGTAAGGAATACTAACTAACTAATTAACTAACTGTCATGACGTTTCTCCGAAGGGGTAGGCAGAGGAGATAGAACGCCATATATCTTGGCACACTACTTTTGCTTCGGCTGTATTCATATACCTTCTTATGCATGCTCTACGGTTTTTGAGGTTTTTAACAGGGCTA
>JADDOH010024034.1:0-93217 GCA_016648135.1 Agrypnia vestita
AAAATGGCTTCGTCTCTGTGAGACTTCTATAATTTATCCTTAATTAACAAAGTTTTTTATTTAATAAGGATACCATTATTATTATTATTTCCATTTCGCGCCATTACCTTACGTAACTTATGCTTAACCTAGAGCTGTACAGAAAGATTATAAAACTTTTACTCTACAACGTGTTGAAATAGGTATTCATTATTCATAGTAAAATGCTTTTGACTGCTGATAGAAAAATGAACGTATGAACGCGGCCGCTTTAAATGTAGAAAATTAAGCTATCGCGATGTGACGGTAATAACGAAGTCCTCAAGTAAGTAAATACCCAAATTCCTCCTCGTAGGCCTATCTCTTCCTCTCCTTCACCGAATAAAAGCCGCTACGGATTGTAATCCCGTTGGAATTTTTCAATACCGCGACCACGCCATTGGAATTTAAATACTCACGGGGAGAGTTGGGTGCCGCCGCACATTTTATTTCTACAGGCTGAAGTTTCTGTTTTTTTTTAACAATACATTTAAAATTTTTAACCATATTCGGCTACGCCCCAAATCAAATTATTTTATTTTTCATTAATCAATAAAATTTTGTGTATACGTGGTGTACTCAGACGTGTGGCAAATCCATTTATGATAGAGTAAAGAATGAAGATATTAAGAATTAATGTTAAGCTGATATCAGCATAATTAATAGAATTAAAAAAGGGTCGCTCAGGTGATTTGGGCATGTTTAGCGAATGAATGAGGGAAGAATGGTGACGGTGCCAGAAAGTTAGTGCGACCGCGGAAGACGAGGCACGACCAGATTTAGCAGATACTGGAAGATGGTCCCGTTTGAAGCCTCAACAACCATCGTGCTTGCATGCGAAGATATATGAATGAGGATGAGGCGAGAGTTGTATGTCAGGATAGAAGAGTGTAGCGCTCTATCCTCTCTGCTTACCCCCGCGCAGAAACGGCGTGATGGTAAGTAAATAAGTACGCGGTGTATTAGAGCTGGTATGTAATACATTACCAGTAGTCTTTTGAAGACGCTCATTGACAAAAAAAATACCTACAATCTTCGAGATTGTAGGTATATTTTTTGTCAATATTTTTGACTTGTCCCGAAATTTGAACCAGATTTTTTAAAAGGTTTTAATAATTTTATCAGACTTGTACTAAAGCGATTATTATTTAATGATGGTCCAATGTTTAACAGAAAAGAAGTCAGAAATATTGGAAAATAAAATGCAAACTTTGAATTCGCTTATTATTGATACCCCTAAACATAAAAAAATAAATAAAAAAATAAGGGCATTTTCGACTCGACATAATTTAGGTAGGAATCTCCCTGTAAAGTATTGTGGACTAGCACTGTTACATGTTGTATAGTATTTTTCTTTGCGCACTTTTTTATTAAGATTTTTAAATATTATAACTTATTTTCGCCATATACATTGATGGTGAACCTTGTACGTGTCTATTTTTTATATAAAATGGTGTTATTGGACATATATTTCGAAACATTTAACATAACAACTTATATAAATTAATGAGTGAATAACCGGTTATGTTTAATATTTATTAAAATCGATGGTTCAGAATCAAAACTGTTCCATGGCCATAAAAAACTCATAAATTGCCTGTTTTTCCAGTTTCTAATATATATAAGTGTCTGTAAAAAAAATTAATTAGCACCAGATATCAAAGGAGACGTGAAAAATAAAAAAAATATATAAAAATTAACTCTACTCAAATAGACGGTGCTTGATTGAAATGAAATACATATTTATTTCGAATAAGCGATGCAGAAATTACAAATATAATTTGTTGGCAAGATTTAAATTTCATTTGTCTTTTGCTAAAGCGAATGAATTTCGATATAAGATACTTTAACGATAATAATTCTAATGTCATGAAAATAATTCTGAGGGATAAAAACAAACGAAAAATTAAATGGCTTATTTCCTATATAACTATTGTCTTGCTTTTTTTATTGCCGAGGAATCGGCGTTTATTACGCTTTAAAAAAAATTACATAAAATATTATTTTTACAAGTTACTTGTAATTTTAATATAAACTTATTAAGTAAGCAAAGTTAAGTCAAATATAAATTATATAATAAGAAAGAAAGGATATACTTTTTTATATTGTACGTTTTCGCTTCTTATAACACTAGGCATTGAAATACCTGTGCTTTAATAATTTGCCTTCGTTCCTGAAAATATGAATTACAGAATAACCTATTTATTTTTTTCTTGGCATTGTAATTTGATATTTTTTAGTAATGATTTATTTACTGTGTAATGTTTTATTGTATGTTTTTAATAATAATTTCGAATTGCTTAGTTGCTATTAGGACATTTTTGCTTGAAAATTTCTGACTATTGAATATGTGTTAACAAATAGAAGAATTAAGATAAATAAATAAAAAAAAATAAAAAATATCTAAGTAATATAAGTACAGTGTACAGTGATGAGTAAATTTTTTTTTAATTTCCGTCAAATCATTTTAATTTTTTTGTTATATTCGCGATGATGAGCAGTATGCAAATAGATTCGTTTTCTTTTTTACATTAAAAGCAATTATATACACATTATATGCATTTTTATATAAAGCAATTTCTCTCAAAAGAGTGCTATGTAGACGTAAAATATTATATTATGCCTTCCACAACATTATTATTCAAAACAAATCGCACAAATTCCTTCGCGTCGCTGATAACACCACACCGCCTCGATAAGATTAAACGTCAAACAGCTGATCAATCAGCTGACTCCCCCCTCGCCCGCACCTCGCCCGACGACGAGCTGTCAGGCGCAGAACACCGTTCGTTAGAAGTAAACTACCGTCCGCGAGCGGTATCACATTACTGCCTTTCTCCAATCTCGTAAAGTAACACGGCGCTTACACGGCACCTACTATGAATTTTATACGCCCGAAACTCTGTGCTCCTTTTCATAACTGCCTTCATAATCCTCCTCTGATTTCGACGATTTGTACGCGCGCGCAGATCCGTCTAAGCGGCGCCGAATCACTCGGAAAGTATGCAGGCAATGCGTGAAAAATTATTTTCAGTTCCTTTATTTGTGGCTTTGCACCAAACGTGTGCTGTGTTACTTTTGATTTGGCAGTTTTATTTTGCTTACCGCATTTATTGAGCCAACGAATTGGCTGAAAATTAGAAAGGAATGATTTAAATCAATGCTTTTTATCTGAGATTTGATTAATGTTTTGCCCCTTTTTGTTATTGGGTACCTATTTCCTTAGTTTGCATTTATTTAACGGTGGACGAATGAGGAAAGCGTACCGCAGCATATTCTAAATACAACGGTGCCAATGACCTTGGGATTGATGTATAATGGTTAGCACTGGATACATAATATTTACATACTGATTTAATGTTAAAAAAAACCATTATTATGTACATGTGTTATGTAAAAATGTTCGCTTTCTTCTTTCGCTTAATTGTTGTTAATTAATTAATTAATTAATCAACTATATCTTTTTTTTGCTCGTCAATATTAATAGTAGGTACATATAATATGTAAATATTTTAATACTATTTTTCTGCCGTTGCTTCCAAAAACCATGGGAATGAATTGTCTTATACAGTTCAGTGAATAGTGAATTAAACATCCCGGATGACAAAATATAAAGCACATTTAATATTTTATATATTTATTTTTAACATACAAGTAAACAACATATCGTTATTGACTCTAGTGTTTATTATAATTACATTTTACTGTGTCAAGTGACAATTGAAATTGAGCTTTATGGAAATAGGGTCATGTGGGGAACAGTTTAACAAAAAAATCATTGTTATTTTTAGAAATTTTTATTTTATTTTATATTTATTTTATAATTGCCTGAAGAATCGTCAGTCTTTTACCTTCATATTAGGCTTAAAAAAACATTGCAATTATGCTTAGAAATTACTTATTTTGTTTTCTGAGATCACAATTTTGTTACAGTGTGCTCCTGGGCTGGGATACAGTTTAACAGCCATAGGAGTACAGTGTAACATGACGAAGCACACTATACCAATGGACTAGACTTGATATTATACGAAATAAAATATTGAAAACAAAAATTCTTTAACCACGATAAAATCTTCATAACATGTTTTTGGGAATCATAATTATTACACTTTCATTGTACTCAAAAAAATAAAAACAAATGTTTTTTTCTAACTATGATCAAATCTTCTCAATATCTCTTTCTACTCCGATTTCGAATCGTTTTCGATGTATAAATCTGGATTAAAAAAATACTCAAGGAGGCACACTATACTGTATATATATATATATTACTATAAAAAACAAATATGGTTAAGTATTGTGGACATTCTAAACACCAACTAGTTGAAGATTACATTCAAAATATAGTTACTCACCAGAAGCTACCTGCTTTTAAACAAAAACGAAACTTCGGTAGTCAAATTATTCACCATTTTTTGACAAAAAACGTAGTTTTAAATAGAATTCCGTTTACCAAGAAATATAACCTACTATGACAATGGTTCAAGATGGCAGCGCACGATATTGTCAAAATACGTAAAGAGGCACAATAGATAAATTAAAAAGAGACTGAGATATTTCTAACGTTACACTGTGCCCCGTGTTACACTGTTCCCCACTTGACCCTACACTAGAAGCGACCCGTTAATAAAGACGCTAAATTAACCGTTTTTAAAACCGTTATTCATTAAAAAATGCAGTAGCAAATTAACGGTTCCATTCTCATTGATGAGAGTTGTCTTGATCACTATATAACATTGTACACTTCGTCAACCTTAACGTGATTACATTTGACAGATGAAAGATACGTTTCGCGATACGATAAATGCGTAACTATATCCCGTCTACTTTTTGTTGAGATATTATATAATAATAATAATCTTGTTATTCTATGAATAGGGGGGATAATTAAAATTGATATAGGTATTTACTCGTAAATTATTTTGTCGATAAGTTGTACATTTTTTCTTGCCACTTACATGTAAATATGTTTTGTGATTAGTTGTAGTGTGCAAGTACCTACCTACTTATCTAGTGTGATGCTGATCAATGAAATTCTCCATCCCAATTGCAATAATTTCGTTGTCTATCTGTCCGTCCATTCGTCCTCCCGTCCGTCCGTCCGTCAGTTCGTCAGTCCGTTCGTCTGTCTGTCCCAGTAACTTCGTGTAATGTCCGTAACTTCTTTATAGTATTCTTTTTCTTTTTTTAAATTTACGTTTTTTTTTAAATAAAATAAATACTTATTCCTTTGAAACCGACATGTAAAAGTTCCGTCGTTTTTGAAGGATTACAGCTAGTTTTAAATAATTGTGACAGTTTTTTCAATAGAGATGGGATCACGGAATACGTGTCATCACAATGCTCTTACCGTTTTGAAATCAATCTAAATGCTTGTTCTATCAAAATAGGACTAGCTTGCTGGTCTCCTAGAATGGGCTAGAACCACCGGCCGCTGGGTCACTAGGCGATAGATAGTCTTAACCATTAGACCAACAAGCTACTCCGATTCAAAATGTGTTTTTATCTAAAATGATTGATTGTTTGAAATGCACTGTTGCCGTTTTCGGATATGTTTGTTTCATGATCTAATTTAAATATAATACTTTCGTTGTCTGTCGGTCCGTAAATTTGTAAAACGTCCGTAAAACTTGCTGGAATTAAAACTTTAAATAATACGAGCGTGACACGCAATCAGCGAGCGGCGCAAGCTACGCGCGGAGGTCGAAATTACACGGTCTTGAGATTTTTATCTTACTATTTTATTGTATTAAGTTTTATGTTTAAGGGAATATGAATTTTTTGAAGTATGCAAAAATACATAATTTTTTCACAAAATTAATGGGTTTTTTCATGTTTTATGATTTACGAATTAACGGGAATTCCGCATAATTCGAAATTGTGTTTTTTTGGTCCCTTGAATTAACCGGAATCTAATGTATTTAATTATTTTCTCGGGCTTATTGAATACGCAGTTAACTTTCATTTAACCGTCTTTAACGGCATGACACACATCGAAATTCGTGACCAAGTAGCTGCATAAATATAATATATGATATTGGAATTCGTTATTTAATTACATACGGTATCATAAATTCTAACACGATTTATTCAATGAAAATATAACATGATAATAAAGCATAAACATGTATTCTAAATCATTTAAATCTTAATAAATATGCACTCTCTAAAAACAGATCATAATTGAGTTTATAATAATTGAATAATAGCGGATAGTTTCTATAGCGCTTTTTTGGTAAAAATTTCACCTCGGTGAATTATTAATTAGTGAAACAGATATTCAGATCTAGTCCATTGATTTGCGATATCATAACTGTCATGTCTCGACACCTTTAATATATATATAACATTTTACACTTGGCCAATTTTGACGTGAGAAATTAGACGCGATAGAATTACTTTGATTTACAAATTTTTAATTTTCTGGTTTGATTTTTCTGAGATATTCTGCCGTGTTTCTATGACCTTTCTGGCCTACCATAATATCCCAAAAAACTCAAAGCAGAAGAATTTGAATAGCCGCGATACCTAAGAACATGTTTTATTTACTAATTTATTTCTCCAAAGAGCTGAAATATTCAATTAAAAGTATTATAGCCTGAGCGAATGAATTTTTCATAATCTATGTATGTTACTGTAATGATAGTTCATCTTTTTGCAGAAAATAATTCAGAAATATTGAAAAAAGAATTTAAACATTGATATTGCATATCTCCTTAACTATTTAATATTAAATCAAGGTTGCTTGAACATTTTCGATTCAGTATCAAGGCAGGAATCCACCTGTAAATTTTTGCTACTAGTTATGAAACACCCTATATAAAGGTATAAAACCACACAAGTTTGTGGTTTTCACTGTTACATCAATATTCATATTGTCAATTGCAATAAAATATTATTTTTTTATTTCGATTTACAGTCTGAAAATAGGTATGTCTATATTGCTTTGCGAATGAAGAGTATTGTATGTTCTAATTTTCTTCTTCTTCCTCAACCTTTATCTCTCCAGTGTTGGATATAGACCTCTTCCATACCCTTCCCCCCCACAGCGAATATATCGCCCATCGCTTTTGAGGTCTTCCGACGCCTCTTTTATTTTCCCGAGGTCTTCATTTCAGAATTCTGGGAGTCCATCTTCTATGTCCATGTTCTAATATATCGCTGTATGGGAGAGAAATATCTGATATTCGTATTGAAAATGTTTTGATGAAAGATGCGCAGTGTTTTGTGGTGATTCTAATGGGCCCTGTTGTTATTTGAGTTTCGTAAAAAAACATTTTGCACATTAAGGTAACAGTTTACAATTTTATATAGTATCATAAAGGTATACTTCCTAAATTAGTGTGAATTAGTCTGTCTCGGTACGATTCAAATTGATTGCTGATACATATAGTATGTATATCATATTGGAATTCGTTATTTAACCGGTCGTATGCCGGAGCGTAGTAACGTATGCGAATTCGGCGTATTTTACCTGTGTTTATGGGTTTTTAAAGCTTTATATTGGTTGTATCTCAAGTTTTTGAATGAATGAACGAGTTCTATTTGTCAAGTAACTTCATTTGCCGCGCAAACCGGACAAAAAATCATTCCAAATGTCGTATTTGTACTGCGCATTAATTGTGTTATTTATCTGTTAAAAAAAGTGTTTTTTTTTTAAATAAAAAAGTGATAAAATTAAGTGTTTTTATATTCTTTTATTTATTTAGAACGAAAATATTGAAATACACTATCTTTAGGTGTTATTGCTTCCATGGTTTTATTCGATAAAGATGTGCGTACATTTCTGACAGTAAATTTCGTTACTTATTTTCATAATTAATGAATAAGCCATTATTGTACAAGTAATTACTGAAATATAAGTAATTATTGAAGTCTATATATTGAGAAACCAGAAACTGCAACTTCCTAGCGATTATTGTTGATTTTTACATGAATATAACCAACCATCACAAAAAAGTGTCTAAAAAACAGCAATCGTGCGCGAAATTGGGGGTAAACAGGGTACGTTCCGCGTTACGTACGGCCGGCATACGACCGGTTAATTACATTCATTATAAATTCCAACACGATTAATTCAAACGAAAATAAAGCACAAACATCTATTTCTCTTTGGATGGATCATACTGGAACATACTACGAACTAAAATAATATTTTAATACGTGTCCTGGAACTCCGGCTGCTTAAAGCCATGTATTCACTAGGGGACAAATTGTCCCTCAACAGCATGCGCGGCATAGAGTCTACGTGACGTTGCAACGTCGTGCACTGTTCCGCGACCTCGCGCACAACATAGCGCGGCATTTCTACGTGCCGTGGCAACGTTGCCATGCGCACGGTACCCGAGCGTACTCACTGCAACATTCTGCGGAGCGTCAGTACCACGTGGTATGTTTACAAGTGAATACGCATGCGCTGTATCTGTCAAGATGACAATGCGGGGAAACGAAATCGTTCTCGAACTCATCGAGCTGTATCGATCGAAGATCGCATAGAATGTCCGTCCTTCTTTCTCTTTGCAGTTAATAATTTCGCATTCTCCTCTTTTTTCTCCTCTTACTTTTCGATAAACTCATTAACATAAACAGATACGCGGCTATCATCATAACCTCATAGGGCGATATATTTCCGTGACGTCTGGAAAACAATAATTATTTGCAAAAAGGACCTTGTTTTTAATAATATTCAATTTACTACAGTAAAACCTCGTTAATTTGAAATTGCGACCCAAAAAAACATTTCGAATTGCGCGGAACCCCGTTTTCGCCAAATGAGATACCGCAGCTGTCATCCATAACCCTCATCACATGACACATGACATTTCCGCGACAAGATATGCGAGTCCCGGTGTGTACACGTCAAATGATCGCGTCATTGTCCCCGAAACATGAGCGTAGATGTTGATGCGACATGTCGAGCGGAATGTTTCGCGATTTGTCCCCTAGTGAATACATGTCTTAAGACAACATGGAAGCGCCACAAGAACTGCGCTCTTGGTGTTTCGTGTCTCGCTTGTTTCCATCACCAGGTCGGAAATTACAGGGCACGGGCGAAGATTGACATTTCCATTCGGATTCCGAACATCTGCGAAGTGTCACTGATCACCTCCACTATAGACTAAACAGGCCTTAAGTGTTAACGGCTGCATCTCTACGTAGCCATTGCCTTCCCTTCCGACAGCAGCGTTTACTGCGTGATTTATTTGAAAGAGTTTTCAAACAAGCCCTTTTAAAATTACAACTTAAAAATATACTTTTCATTCAATGTTAAATAGATTAATTAATTAATAAAAATAAAACACAAATCACTTTGTTTTCACCACTATATTAGATTAAAAAATCTACATGTTTCGAGAACAATGTTCTCTTCATCAGGATTATTGTGTACTAATCTTAAAAGTTGAAACAAGCAAATATGTTACGGTGAAGGAGCGGTTGAGGGGGTTGGTGAGGGGAGGGGGGGGTTCGAGGTGTTGATTATTATGGGTCATTTGGAATGTTAAGTGGAAAAATATTCAAAATAGGATTATGCAAAAATTTCGTCTGTGTATTTATTATATTAGACTTAATATTAACATTTTTCCTAATTTCGAGTATTTCTAAATTATTTATTTGAGGTATCTTATAGTTGAAATGTAAAAATTTTAAGCCTGTGTTAATATCAAATGTATGGTCAAATTCTATTAGATGTTTTGCGAAATCAGAATCAATATTGCTAGTTAATGCTTTGACATGTTCTTTAACCCTAGTTTCAAAATTTCTTTTTGTTTTGCCAATATAAAAATTATCGCAATCGTTACAATTAAGTCTATAAACTCCTGATTTCATGATAGGATTATCACTATCCTTGTTATTTAGTATGTATTTTTTTAATTTGTTACTCGTATAAAAGGCCGGCTGAATTGAGTTAGGAATACAGAAGAAGAAAAAATATTCTTCGAACAGTTAGATTAATTAATGTTCCATTATCTGTTGATAATTTTAATATTGAATTAAAAATTATTAAACAGATCGCGTTTAATAATGGTTATGATAAAAAATTAATTGATATTATGTTAAATAAAAAATTCAAGAAATTTTTTTTTAAATCTTTTGTTTACCCTTCAATTGTGATTCTGATAAACATTGGAGGAAAATTATATTTATAAATAATGAAATTTCTAATTCAATAGTTAAAAATATTTCAAATGTTATTCAACCAGCTTTTTATACTAATAATAAATTAAAAAAATACATATTAAATAATAAAGATAAGGATAATTTTTTAAAAAAATCGGGTGTTTATAAATTAATTTGTAATGATTGTGATTATTTTTATATAGGAAAAACGTGTAGAAATTTTGAAATTAGAATTAAAGAACACTTAAGGTGTTTAAATAGTAATAATTATTCTGAATTTGCTAACCATCTTTTGGCTACGGGTCATTCTTTTGATATTAATAAGGGTTTACAAATTTTACATACAAATTATACAGAATCACAATTTGATAAATTAGAAATTTTGGAAATAAGAAAGAGTGTAAATAGTAAATTGAATATTATAAATAATCAGGTCCTTTTTGCAAATAGTTATCTTTTAAATTTATTTTCATATTAATTAGGTACTTTATATTATTATTTTCCGTATATACTTTTTAATATTTTGATCTATACTTCGATTTTTAAATATTATTTTTGTTTTCCTGATGAAGAAGCCATTGGCTTTGAAACATGTTGATTTTTTTCAATAAATAAGTGGTTTAAACAAAGTTAATTTATATTAATTATAATTATGTTACCACAAAATAAATTTGCTACATTTGAAGAAGAAGTTAAAAATATAGAGTATTTCGATAGTAAAAATATATGTTATTCTTAAGAAAATGAGTTCTTTCGGCAAGTTAATCGGAGCACCGTTCTTTAATTTACAGTCACTAATTTGACGCAGGTTCGCACGTATTCGCATCAATTAGCACGTAAATGGTCGCACTTATTTCCAAACTCCTGTTAAGTACTCCTCTTAATTTATTGTCGCTGGTTTCTATGAGATCGACGAAACATCACAATAAACAAATAGCACCTTCCGCCTTTTATACGTTAGCCCGCATTAAGAAATATCTAACTCGCGCGCGCGCTCGCATCTCTTTTATACAAAAATGTTTATTTCGCGAATGTTCGACCTGTTTCTCCATATGTATAGTTATTATGAGAATGGTCCAGTTGATTCTAATTCATGTGGAGCGTTCGAGAGACTTTAATAATGCACCATTGTTTTAGATTCGTGACAATATTTTTTCGTTGCATGCATTTTTTTTCGTATATTTTTATATTTTTTTGCCACAATTTAGCTAATGCACATTAGTTAGAAATTGTTTACCTGTTAAAATTGTATACGAAAAGAATGATGAATCTATCACGATTTTAAGTCCACGGAATTGCACCGCAAAATCGATCTATTGATCGATCGAAAGATTGATTTAGAACACCTGTTAATGATATTTATTGAAAAACATATTTTAATATCGCTTATATTATAATGTACAGGTGTAACATAGTTATTTTACATGTAGATTCCTGTTTTAATTATGAGTGTAAAATGTTCTAACATCAATAGTAATGGAGGAAAAATTATTTAATCATCAAAGTAACTTTTATTATCTATAATTATGCTATGTCAACAGCCTTTATTTTGTTCTGAATATTATTTACAATTTATTTTATCATTAAGGCATTATTTATTATTAATTTATCATAAAAAAGTATATTATTGTGTAAAACTTGTTAATCTGGAATTCATTCCTAAATTGTATTTATACATGTTCTGAATATTGACTTTATTTTTTTCTGAATATTGACTTGTATTAAATAAAATGAATATGGTAAACGACTTCCAAGTTTGTATTTGTTTTTTCAATATTTATGACATATTCTCTAACTAGCTGCAACCCGTCGAAAATGACTGAACATTGACTCGCGTCTTTGCTAGGTCCTAATATATATTTATAGCTCAATATCTATTAATCTTATAATATTGATTTAAAAAGTTCTCGTCTCATTATTTAGGTAAGAACTACTTGTGTAGTATTGTGGACTAGCTCTCTTGCAACCTGTATATGTAAATATTAGACTGATGAGTATTCGCCGTTCTTTATAAATTATATTGGAACATTAATTTAAAAAACGAACAAACTCAAAACATATTATGTACAACTAGCTGTAACCCGTCAAAAATGACGGTACATTGGTTCGCGTCTCTGCTAAGCCCTAATATATATTTATAGCGTCTTTTTGGCGGTCTACCTAGAAGCGGCCGTATCCACATGCGTTAATCGGCCGGTTCGGGTTTGATGGCCTGGGGTTCGAACCCCATCTCCGACAGACAGACGGACGGACAGATAATGTAATTGTTATGTTTTATTATTTTTTATATTTTTTTAAAACATGGTTGGTCTTGTCAGTCATGTATACCGTTATTTTTCCAGATAAATAAGTAAGAATGCCTTTGTGCTCGATTGTATTTATCAATGCGATAAATCGTCACGATAAAACTCTCAAACGTTTAAATAAAAATAGATTGAAAAAACAAACACGTTGTGTAGAAAATATTTTAATGGCGTCATTAGCCGAGCGTGTCAAGGATTAACACGGGCCTGTCGATATTTGATGTCTTTTTAACAGTAAATTTTAAGTGAAAACGTGTTTATTTTCAATTTTGGTGAACGACATGTTAAATAAGTAATCTCGAACAACGCCTCCTAGCGAATTCTGTAAGCTATATACTTTTGTATAATCAAATCAGTTCTATTATAAAACATATCACATAACATTCAAGAAATACCTATAATGTCAATAACATATATTAATATAAAGTACATGCATAAGCAGTGAAAGTATCGGGTATAAGCATTAAAATATTAGTATATACATTAAAAATATAATGTACAAAGCAGTAATGTGTATAATTACATATCACTACATGTATATATTAATAGTGAACGTTAGTAATGAAGTAATATTTTCTCTTTAAGTGTTAACTTTATTTTCACTAGATTTTCATTGAAAACTGTGTTCATTACCAATCTTCAATATTCTGCTGATCACAGAATTTGACTGGTAATTAGTTCTGGAATTGCGGCAATAAAAGGTGACAAAATGTCGAGTTCTATACATTGCAGTAGATACATGCTACTAGGTATTTTTTTTAATCACCTCTTGCAAAACTGTAATTACAGTTTAAACGCAAGGATTTAATTATAATAAGTGTATGTACATTTCTTTACTTAACTGTACTTAATTTATGACATAATATATAATAAGCTACTACAATAAAATAATTTTTGCTTTTCCTATCCACTTCACAATTCACTGTAGTATTTATTTAATGTCTTTTTTTTATACATTTATATTTTTTTGTCCCGTTACATTTTTTATTTTATCCGGTAGCTTGTTGAATAATTTTGGAATTACGCACTGTTTGGTTCTGTCTCCGTAACAATTATTTGTTTTATTTCTAGTTTTTTATTCGTCATTTGTCATGATGTATCGGTATATTATATCGTGATGTATTGGTGTTTTGAATCTGTCCTTCTCGTATTATTCCAGTGTCATTTTATAGTAAAGTTGTTTTTGGATCGGTAAGATTTTACACAAACATGGTCTCTCTCAAAACATCATAGAGCCATGCTGCAAGGATGCCAAAGAGCGATGGAGAGAAGCATGACAGGTATCAAGAAGCAAGAAAAGAAACAAAGCAACTTTATAAGAGCCAAAACGAAGGTTATGGATGTACTAACGAAGATAGACCTGAAATGGAGATGGACAGGCCATATGCTAAGGAGCACTCAGGAAAAGTGGAGTAAAATTGTTACATGCTGGTACCCCAGAGATGGGAAAAGGAAAAGGGGAAGACAGCCCAAGAGATTGGAGGATGAACTAAAATTAACAGCGGGCCCTTTCTGGAGAAGGGTCGCCAGGGATAGAACTCAATGGAAATTGTTGGAGGAGGCCTTTGCCAAAAGGCACACTGAACTTAGAGATATTCTTTAAACAGGGAAAGCATTTTATCTTACACAAAAATCTAAGTTCAGGATAAAGGGCTAATTGATTGATTGATTGAAGATTTTACACATTTTGAAAATAGGTTTTTCGGTTGGTCCTTGCATGCTTCTTTTATTTTTTATTAGCTATAGTTTTAATAATTCATAATTGTAGTTGTTTTACTTTTTACTTCCTTTCTTTTAACTCGTGGCGTCTACTTGTCTGACGAAAAAACTTTGGATCGATCTTTAACCCTTTTCCCGACGATCAAGAAGATCTATCAAATTTTCGTTAAAAATAATAATAATTATGGTATAATTTTGGATTTTTCAAATTTTTTATGGTTTTTTCATACAACTCAGTAAGTTGTATGGAGATTCCGACGCATATAGTAGACACGAAACCCGAAAATTAAAAAGGGAGTATTGCGAAAACTTGGTTTTTATGGGTTACTTGTTTAGTTTTTTAAATCACCTTTGCGCTAAATACTATTACGCTACTGTTGTTCAAATCGCCACTGCGCTATTCGGCTTATTATTGCTTATTGTGGGTGTTTGTTCCGTTTAAGATTCGCGGCCGCCACGTCCATGCCGCGTGACCAGAATCAAATTATCATTTTAAACGCGACCGCTATCCGCCGCTCGTTGCGTCCGCCGCCGATCGGCCGTCGGCCGTTACTTCGGCCCGAAACTGGTGGAGCGTGAGCCCGCGAGGAGTCGCGCCGCCGCGGACCTGCCGACCATCGGCCTCTTCGTAACGGCGCCGTGTCGCTGAACTCCGCACCGCGGACGGTCGACAGCAATAGTTGGAACGTACCTGGACGAAACTAGGAGTGGAAATTAAATCGCCAAGACGCGCGAGTGCCGAACGCATTTGTAAGGGAGGAAAGGATATAGAGCCGGTCTTAGCATAGTCAGTAGAATTGATTGAAAAAGGATCGCTCGAGTGGTTCGGGGTGGGTTGAGCGAAAGAATGTAGAAAGAATGGCAAGAAAGATATAAGACACAAGTTGCCGACGGCGCCAGAAAGAGATGGCGGTCGCGGAAGACGCGGCATTGCCAATTACTGGATGATGACCCTGTTAGGAGCCAAATGTAATATTTGTGTGCATGCACTATGTACTGTCCTGTCCTGTCCACCACCTGAAAGCGTTAGTAACGGACATTGTTACACAGAGAATTATGCATCTTGCTTTTTTATATTTAATTATATATATATTTTTTTTTAAATTTTATTTAAAAAAAAATAGAGATGTGAACACGGAATACGTGTCACATCAATATTCTTACTATTTTCAAACTAAGCTAAACGCTTGTGCTATGAAAATAGGACTAACTTGCTAGTCTGGAGTGAGGTTCGAACCCGCAACCTTTGGATCACGAGGCCAGTGTCCTAACCACAAGACCAACAAGCTACTCGTATTATATACCTTATCATTGTTTGCTCCATCTAGTAGCGTTAATAACGGACACTGTTGCGTATATATTTTGATAATTATCAGACTGCTTCTATAAAAGCTGGTTCCACCAATTTGTGCGAGATGTTTGGCCGTATTCTGAAATAAGCAATATCGCTATTTCTGTTTCTGTTGTATAACATCTTAATGCCGCCAATTTTGACGTTTTAAGTTTGACATGTTTGAAATTAATGAATTCAATCAACCAGAAAGCTCTACAACGTTAAGTTATTCATAATTATGAATAATGAGCTTTCTGATTGATTGAATTCATTCATTTCACACCTGTCAAACTTAAAACGTCAATATTGTCAGCATTACAAAATGTTACGCAATAACTGTCAAGCTGCAGAAATAGCAATGGTGCACATTTCAGAATACGGCCGGTTATCTGCTATTAACACACTGTACGCCTAACAACATCAATAGGAATTGTGACATTACGATTTTTCACAGTAAAATTGCATTTGTTCCAGTCTGCCCGAGCCTTTTGTTCGAGGAATCGTCGTTTTTCCTGAATACCACTTCCAATTGCCCCCATCCGCCCGAGTGCCCCGACGGCGGCCGGCGACAGTTCTTGTAATCATCGCCAGTTCTTGTAATCGCCGTCGGTTTATGGATTTAACTAACTAACTAACTAACCATCACGCCGTTTCCCTGCAGGGGTAGGCAGAGAGGATTGAACGCCACACTCTTCTATCCTGGCACACCACTTTTGCTTCGGCCACATTCATACATCTTCTCATACACGTTCTACGATTGTTGCGGCTTTTAACAGGGCCATCCTCAAATACTTGTAGTACCTGATCGTGCCAGGTCTTTCGCGGACGCCCTCTATTCCTGTTGCCTTCAACATTCGCCTCATATATTTTCTTAACCATCCTTTCCTCGTTCATACGTTCCACATGACCAAACCATCTCAGCACTCCTTTCTTTATTCTATCTACCACACTACAGCCAGCATTGCATTCACTTCTAATTTTTTCATTCCTCACTCTATCGACCAAAGATTTTCCACACAAGCGTCTTAGTGACCGCATTTCAACCGCATTCAGTCTACTTTCATTCCTCTTTTGCCAATTCCAGGCTTCACTTCCATACATGAGGGTTGGCACTAGAACGCCATTATGTACCGCTAGTCTTGCTTCTTTTGACAGATTCTTATTGGCCATAATTGCATTTAGTGCACCATTAACTTTGTTTCCCGCAGTTACTCTCCTTTCGATATCATTCTCAGCCTTGCCGTCTTTATGGATTTCCTTCCCGAATTGCTATCGTCTGCCCGTTCATTAGTTTTATTGACTTCCCGGCGGCGGCGCGCCGTTCGACATCTGTTTTTGCGATCGTCAGCGTTGAAAATTCATCGTTTCCAGAACATATTACATAGTCTTCATTTTTTGCTGGCCAGGGTCGTCCCGTGGTCGTAAGGCAAGGAGAGCGGCGCTTAATTACAAGGGGCAGCAAATTGTCTATATTTCACTTTAGATGGATCTCTTTTTCTTTTTCCGGTTCAACGCGCCAAGAGGCCCAATTACTTAAACATCACGAAACACCTAGGTTTGAGAGAATCACGTTAATTTATTGTGACCTCACCGGGAACCTTTGGCACTGGCTTTTCACAGTGAGGTCACAATTGCTCGTTATTAGCATGCTCAAAACTAAGAATCAAACACACATCCTTATTACTGGCGTGCTCTTGTCATAGAATAGAGATGCTTATGTTCAAAATGCAAAGTTTGCAAACTGAAATATGAAATTCATGTGAACCAATAAATCAAAACAGTTCCCGAGTCATCCGCACATTTTTGATTTTAGTTTTTATAATTTTTATTGTAAGATTTGAATCATTCACGTCTCTTAATAAAGTTTCATAAACATTATTTATTGTCATATTATTTTTATACAGCGGTGACCGAGTATTCCACAGACATTCGTGATTCCTATAAGTCACGAAAAGTAATGTTTTGTCATCTCCCCATCGCGCCATATTTGTTTCGTCTGTCGCGGGCTGAGAAGATCGCATCGATAATCGATACTAGCCGCGAATGACATTAGCATGCTCATAAGGAAGCCTCTTTACACATGCTCAAAAGATACTCCTTCCACCCGCAAATCAAATGAGCATTCTCATAAATTAACTGGCGTTTGATTTTTGAGCGTGCTAGTAATGAGCATGCTCATTTACTAGCAATGTGCATACGCACATACTACTAATTAGCAATAGCTCAAGAAGCTCAATACTCATACTATGCTCACGTGGCACTAATGAGCATGTGTATCAGTACGTTCATGCCCAGCGAGGTACGAGGACCGCCTACGACTACTATTTTTTAATACTAACGGTTCGTATACGACGTTGCCTGGTTTACAGATTTCTATCAAATTTATGTGGCGAGTGTTGAAGGCAGCAGTACCAGAAGACGTTCGCGAAAGACCCGGCATGATCAGATAAATCAAGTATTGGAGGATGACTCTGTTACAAGCTTCAACAACCGAAGAGCGTGCATGAGAAGATGTATGAAAGTGAACGAAGCAAAAGTGGTGTGCCAGGATAGAAGAGTGTGGCGTTTTATCCCCCTGCCTAGCCCTCTGGGAAACGGCATGATGATTATTCAGTTAGTTTCAAACTAAGCCAAACGCCTGTAATATGAAAAATAAAACTGACTTCTACTTCTTCATTAGCCTTCATTTCTCCACTGCTGGAGGCCTCTTCCATACCCTTCCATTCTTCGTTGTTGTTTGCTAATTGTAGCCATTTCTTTCTCCCCACAGCTGCTATATCGTCGGCCCATCTCTTTTGAGGTCTTCCGATGCCTCTTTTATTCTCCCAAGGTCTCCATTTCAGAACTCTGGGAGGCCATCTTGTAGCATCCTGCCTTGCTACATGTCGTGCCCATTGCCATTTTAGCTTCGCTACGCGATCCATGATATCCACTACTCTAGTTCTGCGCCTAATTTCTTCATTTCTAATTCTATCTCTTAGGCTTACTCCAAGCATGGATCTCTCCATGGATCGTTGCGTGCATTTGAGCTTTTCTACACTCTTCTTTGTAAGGGCCATCGTCTCCACTCCATACGTCATCACTGGCAGTATGCATGATTCTAAGGCTTTTCTTTTTAGGCTAATTGGGATCTCTTTGTTCTCGAAGATATGTTTGAGTTTGCCAAAAGCAGCCCAGCTCATTCCTATTCGTCTTGGCAATTCTTCTGACTTGCTGGTCTGGAATGAGATTTCAACTCGCGAAAAATGAACCTCTAGTCACGTGTCGGGACTATTAGATCAACAAGCACGTTTATATAGCTTGTGATCATGATCCAAAGGTCGCGGGTTCGAACCACACTCCGAACCAGCAAGTTAGTCATATTTTCATAGCACAAGCATTTAGCTTAATTTGAAAATAGTTAGAATATTGATGTGATACGTATTCCTTGTTCGCATCTCTATTTAAAATATTTTTTTTATCTAAATGCATATTGTCTGTGTAGCAAAGTCCAACACTAGCGCTACCAGATGTCACAAGTAATAAAAAGGTATAAAACACGAAAAATGCATAAATCTCTATATTCGCGGCCAAAATATAAATGTATAGTAAAAAAGTATGCCATTTTTGAAAGGTTACAGCTAGCATTATAAATATTTATATAAAATAACAAACATTTTGTATTCTCAGCTGAAAGTAAACGGCTAAAGCATCTCACCATTTAAAATACACAAACAATTGAAATTAAAATTCTTTTCGCACTGGCGGCAAATCGTGTTATTTTTCGTATTCCTTTTTTGACAGCCGTCAGCTGAGATCGCATTCCGATCCGATCACGCGCTAGTTTTTTTCTGCCATCTCGTCTCCTCCTCTGTCGTGTCCTCTCGCTCGCTCTCGGCTCCGCCGGCCAATCAGCGGTCGTATAAGCTGACCTTGAACTCGCCGACCAACTCGCTGTTCCACATATCGCTGATGCGACTCTTAAAACAGCAATAATAGGCGTTCGATGACCGCGTTTCCTTCGTTTAAAGTGCTTTGAACTCTTCGTTCTGCTTCTTTGCATGGAATATATAAACACTGCTCTACGTATTACGTACGTGAAGAGTATACAGCAAAGGCAGCAATATCTAACTGATGTGTTCCTGGAATAAATACAAAAAAAGATTGGCTTGTTGGTGTGGTGGGCATGACGCTCGCCTGGTGATCTGGTATGGTGATCGGTGGTTCGAGCCCCGTTCCAGAACACCGGCAAGTTAGTCATATTTTCATAGTCCAGGTCTTTAGCTTAGTTTGAAAGTAGTAAGAATATTGATGCGACACGTAATCCGTGTTAAAAAAATTCTGTCACTGCTTATTTTTTCTCTAGAATCCTTATATACTCTAAGCTAGAATCTATGAAACCTACTAGACCAAGAGCCAACGACCGCCAGATATATGTTATTTTATCAAATCAGAAATATATTCTGCTCATGTACACTATAGTAGTTGAGAAGGTTTGGATATTATGACATTTGAGTCAGGGGGATTTTGGCAGATAACAGATAATACAGGTACAAAAAAAAGTTAAAATAAATTGATTTTTTAATATTTTTAACGGGACAGTACTATACACTCATATTAATCATTGCCAAACTCTTTTCCTGGGTAATTTCTTCCGTCAGACGCTTTGAAGCTCTATAAATAATCATGCCATTTACGTTGTAGTAACAAATCTGTATTTTAAGTATTTTATTTGGGCCACTATTTTATGGCCACAACATTACCTGATTGATACCTTGTATTTTAAAGTTTTACTTACATATTTTTTTGTACCTGTATTACCTGTTATTTGTCAAAATCCCCCTCACTCAAATGTCAAAATATCCGTACCTTTTTACCTTCTATAGTGTACATCTACAGAAAATATTTCAGGTTTGATACTAAAAAGTCTGGCAGTCACTGGCTCCTACTCTATACATCTTATTGGAAACATATATTTAAAAACTATTATCTACCACCTCAGTTTTCCTCGTACACACGTGCATAAATAAATATTTCACTTTCAAATATGGTTATTGCCGTGTTTGCTACCAAATATTGGATACTGCTCTATTTGCTACGATGTTTCAATCTAAAATCGACATCAATTCACACTTTAGTATGAAGCGGTCATTTTGTCGAGTGACAAATCCTTGAAGGTTAATTGATTGAAGTGAATATTGCTGCCTTTGCTTTTAACTCTACAAGGATATTTTGCTATTTTTGCTTTTAATAGTGATTTGAAAACATGATTTTGGAAGGGATGGATCGGTATTTCCTATAAAATCACACATATGGAGTTCTATGAACTTACCACTGAAACAATAAATTTCCTATAAAATCTCGAATTCACTACATTCTTCCTTGATAGTTAATCCTCGGTGACTCTATTCAATGAATTTATTTTTATTTTTTTGGTTATTACTGCCTCTGCTTTCACACGCGTTCTTCTATTTCTTTTTTTTTATTCTTCTATTCTTCTTCTTTCGCGTGTTCTACTTCGTATGATCAAGAGTTTCAATTACGCTGATCCATTCTCACCCAGCTCTTCGCATCATCTTGGGATAAACTCTCGGAGATAGAATATGCAACACATTCACAAATGAAACATGCGGAACAGAAGACAGATAACTACGCCCCTAAATGATACTTGTGCAGAATAAGTATCTTTTTCGTTTTTGGCATCTATTTTTTTATTTGAGACACTAACAGAAAAATGGATACATGGCAAACAAAGAATCACCGTCATCATCACTCTTGGCACTACACCCTTGGTGGGTCTTGGCCTCCTCAAGAATCTTCTTCCACTCATCTCGGTTTAGTGCCAGCTCTCTCCAGTTCCGAAGCTCTAAGGCAGAGATATCTTTGAGGACATTGTCACTCCATCTTAATTTTGGCCTTCCTAAGCTCCTTCGCCCTATTGCCCTTGAGTTCAGCAGGGACTTTGGTGCTTGATGCTCGGACATTTTTTCCACATGACCCAGCCACCGAAACAAAGAATAACACATTATAAATCGAGACTCTGCCCATTATCACAAATACATGTGTTTTCGGCACGCTCTAGCAACATGTATATTATATATTAATAATATGTATATTATATATTAAGTGTATGAATGTAGTGTGATCATATAAGAATATGTTAGTAAATAATTCATTTAATGGTCATTGTGTAGAAAATGGATGTTGTGTATGAGTGACTTTTTTAACGACGATTAAAATTCAATTTTTAAAAAACGATGGATAACTACGCATCAACCTAATAGTTTAGCTGTAAAATAACACACATATTGACGTTCATTGTCAACCCCAACGCGCACTGATTGCAAGTGCTGGTGCGTATCTTTCACGCCGTATTTATTGTAGCCACATTTTTGGCGTTTGACCTCTACTTGTCGCAACAGAAGACTTGGTGTAATCTTTGTACCAGTGAGACAGCTAAAAAAGCCTCACCAGATTTTTTCAGGGTCTTGTTGTACGCCTGACTTATTTTATCGGTATCTTCTGATCCCCTTGCTGGGACTCCAGGACACTTCCTTGTCCACTGGTTATTTCTCCTGCTATTGCCACCTGAACGTCATGACGCGTCTGTGACTCAGATAGAATGACTCCATTCTTTATTAGTTCGCGGATCGAGCTGCCTTGAGCGTTGGTCATGCTATCGTTTGCATGCAGATACATACTAACTTGTGCAGTAAGGCCGTCTCCCATCGGCTGAGGTCGTAAAGATCGACGTAAAATGGCAAAACGTAAGAAACAAATGCATGCAATAAAAACCCATCTCTGTCATGGCACTTCAAGGATGTGCTGTGTACCGATTACCGATATCCGCTTAAAACGTTGTAATATATTGAATAATTGGGAATATTCCCATGTTTTCACGTTCGTTCAGAATCATCTGATGTCATCATGCCACTGAAGATCCGTTTTCAGCGGTTCTTGAAGTGCCATGATTCAAAAATCCATTTGGGCATAATTTCCCAAAAATATAACTATTTATTAATTTGAGAAAACTAACATATATAATCCACACTGTATAAACCAACTTTGTATAAACGTTTACCGGTTTCGATACTGTACTGCATCTTCGTCGGGACATGCGTTTAAAAACAGCGTGGTTCATACAAAACTTGTTAGTTTTTTCAAATTAATTATGTATTTCCATTCAGAAAGTTAAAGCTATAAACAGCACAAATATATAATAACAATTTAACTCATTTCAAAAAAAAAAAAGAATACATGTGTTTGAAAAGGGAAATCTTGTTATACCTACTTGTAAATAAATAATTTTGGCGATTAATAAACATCTCCATAATAATTAATATGAGGACATTATTCCTTGAATATTTTTGATCCATAATTGTAACGGGAGTCTACCTGTTAAGTATTGCTGACTACTTCTGTTACACAAATCCCTTAATCTTACAGGGATATCTCTCGTATATCCCTGTAAGATTAAGGGATTTGCGGCCCCCTGTTTATGTTTTCCTATGTAAGGTGAAGTACCTACTTTTTCTGTTAATTAAAAATCTAGTTGTAGAGTTAATTTCGCCGCATTGTCGTCTTCTTCTTCTTGTAGCTTGCTTGACTATCGCGCCTTAGTATGGGTATATATATATATATAAAATATCAAACAATTCCTGTGCAGCAATATTCAATACACCCCATTACCAAACTGTGAGTATTATTTAACTTTTACATATCGTTCTGCCTACGTTAATAGCATTCTCACACATATATTCCATCACATACAGGCGACAGTATATACTGAAGGCAGGAAGATTCTTCCGGTCGGACGGAAATCTTTCCTCACACACTGCCGCATTGGGGAATCTTCTATCCATCAATGCGGTGCGCCTTAAACTGGCCCGCCAAAATCCAAAGCCGAAAGAGGAACCCCGTGACGAAAGGGTTTGACCATTTTTTGCGACAGAGGAGGTGCACGCGCAGCCCCGGGGTCGCGTGGGCGTCGGAGGAAGGGCCGATGGGGCGAGGGAGGACGAAGCGAAAGATCGGGCGCCTGACCCGGCGGGCCCGGAGTTATTTGCGCATTTAATTCCTGCGGCGTTGCCGTTGACCCCGGCTAGTCTGTTGAGTGTGCTCGGCGCTCGGCAATAACTTCTATTATCTCCGAGTGCGATTGTTGAAAATGGTTTTTACTCCCTTTATATTAACTCGTGGCGTCTGCCTGCTTGCCGTCACCAAAACTTTGGATCGATTTTTGACCCTTTTCCCGTGATCCAATCGAGCTGAAACTTGGCAAGCAGACTTGTGGCGACGATCAAGAAGATCTATCAAATTTTCGTTAAAAAAAATTAATAATTATAGTATAATTTCGGATTTTTAGAAATTTTTTTGGTTTTTTCAAATTGGAATCATTAGAAAGGCTTGATTACGGCGGCCCGATAACGTCGCGGAATATTTTCTAAATTTGAATTACTCCGTCGGTATGCATAATAGGTACTTCACTACGAATGTCGAAAATCTAAATTGACTGACAAATGTTTTTAGAATTAAATCTTCAAAGCATGAACTGTCTTATCAAAGCTCAAAACATCTGACATTTTAGAAATATATTAAATTACTGTAATTACTGTACTTTACAATTAAATATATAAACTGTACTGTAAACTACAGTACGTATAACTACTGTACAGTACTGTTATACGTACTGTAATCGTCATATAACAGTATAACAGTATGTTTTACTGTTATATGACGAATTAAAACATGTAACAGTAAAACATACTGTTATATGTTTTAATTCGTCTTTAATTGTTGTTATATTTACCAAAGAAATGGAGTATAATAAAAACTTCGTTTTTATGGGTTACTTTTTTATGAACACGGTCGCTTTCCTTGGTCTCGCGATGTCACGTCTCGAGGGGTAATGCTTATTTAATAAGTGCGGCGAGAGGGGGTCTCATCCCCCCGCGCGTCTCTCTACCTGCTAGCCACCCCTATTTAGTGCTGTACATGCCTACATCGATACCACGAATTCTAGCGGGCGTAGTGATTCATACCACTATCTATAAGTCACTCACCACGCCCATTCTCACCTCGCCTTCATTTCGTTGGTATAGGTTGTAACATAGCTCGTCCACAATACTTTATAGGTGGATTCCTGCCTTGATTTAAGTCGAAAAAGTTCAAGCAACCATGACCCAATATCAATAATCATGGAGAAATACAATATCAAAGTTTGCAAAACGTTGAACTATCATTATAGTTACTTTTATAGATTATGAAAAATTCATTCGCTTCAATACAAGTCAAATGAAATGATAAAAACCTAGCGAAAATTAAAAATATTTTTTTATCTAATCTTTTTAATGCTGTTTCGCATAAGTATTACTAAGATTAGATTTATATGACTGAATACTTACTCTACTTAGTCTCTGAATTCTGTGGAGTGGCTAGGTATATTCCGCATTGGTAATATTATTGATACAATACAAGAGCATTTAATTCTAAAAAAAATAAACTCCACTAAAGCCCGGTCGCCGAAAAGAGAGATTTTCGTACATTGACCCTACGCTACGTATCTTTGTCGCACGCGTACAATTATGTTGCTGTCACGCTCGCACAGACACAGCGAGCGAGCGTAACAGTGACATAATTGTACGCGTGCGACAAGGATACGTAGTGTGGGATCAATGTACGAAATTCTCTCTTTTCAGCGACCGGGCTTTGATTGAAAAAAATGAAAATAGAACCGGAATTTCGGGATTTTCGCTTGCGAGAGAAGATTAGTCTCGTAACACGCAAGGCAACAAGATACACACCTAGGAGCAAACCAAAACAGAGATGTACAAACAGCGTCAAAAGCGAAATATTAATAAACTTATTTGACAGTCGTTCAATCGTGAAATACACTTTTACCACAGACAAAAATTTTGATATTCGGTATTGCGCTGCTAGTCGTGCGATACGCGGCGATGACTTCGGAACACGCGCACTCCGCGCTTGCGAGGTGATATTGTGTCTCGTATACGACTCGACTCGTAATTTAGGTGAAGTATGGTAAACTATATAAAGTTATCCATATCCCTTGAAAGATCTAATTATTATTATAAGCAACAAAGATACTTTACGAAATTGTTTGATGTACACAGGACTTAAAATCTTCGACAGCCTACCGAAAACAATACAAATGTAAAATATTGCAGTGCAAAAAGTTATTTTAATTTTTTTTAATTGACTAATGTTTACGTACGTTTTAATACATACAGTGTTTAAAATCTAAATCATGTATCAGTCGATAAAATACAAAATAAGGTACTGAATAAACATTGAAATAAAATAATAACAATCACGCAAAAGTGTGCAGTTATCGCGCCGAGAAAAAAAAATTATTTTGCTATTGCTATGCTATTGTAAAAATCTCGTTATTTCTAATATTACTTCATTTACTTTTGGCGGTCCGTGCCGGAGAGCAATATAAAATGTGTTCGTATTGCATGGCGGTATAAAACAAACAATAATTGTTTGGTTGTCACGTCCGACGAAATAATTTATTTCACCGTTACAGTTGTAAAAATGTGGTTTCAAATATGCCAGAAAAACATGAGCTGGGTTTCACAAATGTAACCAGTGACCACAGTGATAGAAGAAGAATACTACGGTCGACGAAAATATTCATGAGCCAGTTGATGGAGTGTTGTAATTAATGATTGATTAACTCTTCATTGTATAAAATCTGTATTCTTTAAATTAAACTTTTTCGCAGTATATCATTCGTAAATTAACACTTTACTATCGCTGGGTAACACGTATTTAACATTCACTAGAATATTTCATCCAGTTCTCAATCGTAGTATTATTTATCGCATTTATTTATTTCGCCAATTAAGTACTTCGCTCGATTATTCGCTTTATTTATCGCTTCGATTCCCTCACGACTGGCCACACTGTTTTGCGCATACTTTGCGGCCGATTTCGCACTGAACGAACTGTCAACATTGCAACTCTTGCGCCGCGGCCGGCGCCGTATTTATACCCGAGAATGCTGGTATTTTCGTACTTTCTAGATTAAGTGTTAAGGAGAAGGTCCTCATCGCTTCTCGATTGCAAACGCAAAAGCTGTCAAGAAGCACAAAAGACCTTTTGTGACCAATGTCTCCTAAGAAGACCACAAGTCGTGTCGCAGGCTTGGTCGCATGGATTGCGGTGGTGATCCAACGAACGCGTTGAAAACAAGGATTTAGCCAACTTTTAGTGACACCACGAGTATCGTTAACGACTTTTAATTGGCCATGTTAAAGCATTGGAGTCAGTCCAAAGAAATACTTTGTGTTTATCGCTGGTAACGTTGTTAGTACTTTTTTATTACTCTATTTTGAATGAAACACGTGTTATGAATGAGAATTTTTATTATTAATATTTAAAGCATTAAATTTGTGGTCAGGCATTTTAACAAAATGTTTGTTAAGTTACCAGGACAACCGCTAAACTAACATGCAAATACCACTACACACCACAACCATAGCATTATTAACATACTAACAACTTCTTAAAATATTCCTCACTAACATAATTGACAATTTTTGCGAATTTTTATATATTTTCTGTTTTTTTTTTTTTCAATTTTTTGTTATTATCTTTCTTTTTTTGGTTTTATTTTTTCCTCATTGCACCCCAGAGACTGTGACGTAGTTAACGTACAGCACGGGTGCTTTGTTTTCATCTACGGCGTAGCAAGAAATCCGCTTTAGCGTTAAAAAATATTGAGAAAAACTATCGATATTAGGACAATATTAATTACCTAAACATTTTCAATTCATTTTCACTCCTTTATATTAACTCGTGGCGTCTGCTTGCTTGCCGGCTTGCCGTCGAAATTTTTTTGGATCGATTTTTGACCCTTTTCCCGTAATCCAATCGAGCTGTAACTTTGCAAGCAGACTCACGGCGACGATCAAGAAGATCTATCAAATTTTCGTTAAAAAATAATAATAATTATAATATAATTTAGGATTTTTCAAATTTTTAATAGTTTTTTCAAATTGGAATCATTACAAAAGTTTGATTACTAGCAACGGCGGCCCGATAACGTCGCGGAATATTTTCTAAATTTGAATTACTCCGTCGGTATACATAATAGGTACTTCACTACGAATTTCGTGACAAATGTTTTTAGAATTTAATCTTCAAAGCATGAAGTGTCTTACCAAAGCTCAAAACATCTGACATTTTAGAAATATATTGAATTACTGTAAGTTTAGTGTTATGTTATATGTTTTAATTCGACTTTAATTGTTATTATATTTTACAAAGAAAGGGAATATAATAAAAACGTGGTTTTTATGGGTTACTTTTTTAGTATTGTGGACTAGCTCTGCTATACAATTTTCGTTATGCGTATTTCATTTCGCCTTATTCCATCAATATCTTGTTTCGCTTTTATTTCTTTGAATTAATACATTTTATGTAAGAATATTTTTCTGTTAAATTGCACGTGTCCAGGATCCGCGATGACGTCACCTGAGCCAAGTCATCGCATGACGACAATGGGATGTAATGACAGTGTCGTGCGCCTGACACAAACCACACAGACGGGCGCGAGAACTTAAATCAGCGGTCATCGGTCAGTGTCACGGCAAATCGTGGTGGTGGAATAAATCCATACACTCAATCCCTCCAACAAAGCCGAAGAGGCGAACGAAATTAATGCTGATCCCCGGAATGATTAAGCCTTCAATCATTTTTTTCAAAACAAATGCACAACGCTAGAACGTGTGCTTCTCTAATGTATCAGCCGATAAACCTAGCCGATAAGCCTAGGCGCCATTTGGACAAAGGAGTTTTTTTACAAGGTACCTATATTCTTTAATGTTCTTCCGGACAATATTAAGACTGCAATATCATTTTCACTATTTAAAAAAATGATTAATTGTGGTATGTTGAGTGATTATAATAATATCGAAATGTCTTTGCCGTGAATTTTATCGTTGTCAGTGTGGAACCCAACATTTATTTTACTATATACGGGTGTACCAGAGCTAGCAGCAGAAACTTGGCCGGGGGATTCCTGACCATGTTGTGAGTCTAAAATGTTCAAGCAACCATGACCTAATATCAATAGTTATGGAGATATGCAATATCAAAGTTTGCATTTTTTTAAAAATATTTCTTACTTATTTTTTGCAAAAAGTTGAATAAAAGCTAACGATTTTTTCATAATGATAGTTCAACTATTTTCAATATTTACAAAAATAACTAAGAAATATTGAAAAAAATGCAAACATTGATATTGCATATCTCCATAACTATTGATATTACGTCATGGTTGCTTGAACATTTTAGACTCAAAACATGGTCAAGAATCTCCATAACTATGGATATTAGGCCATGGTCGCTTGAACATTTTAGACTCGTAACATCGGCAGAAATCTACCGGCAAAGTTTCTGCTGCTAGCTCTGGTACACCCTGTATATACATTTTTTTATATACTAGCTAATTAACTAGTCATCACGCCATTTTCCAGAGGGATGGGCAGAGAGGATAGACCGCCTGGCCTGTCTTCTGTCCTGGCACACTACTTTTGTTTCGTCCACTTTCATACATGTTTCTTTTGCGTGTTTCATTTCTCATGCACGCTCTTCGCTTCTAACAGGGCCATCCTTTAGTACATATTTGATTTATCTGGTCCTTATTTCTGCTGCCTCCAACGCTCGCCTCATAAATTTTCCTTACCATCCGTTCCAAGGATCGCCGAGATGTTTTTGCCACGTAATTTTACTTCACTTGTAATAGTTGTGTGTTCGTTGCAATATAGCATACCTTAGACGTTAACTTATTACTCCCTTTATATTAACTCGTGGCGTCTGCTTGCTTGCCGTCAACAAAAATTTTGGATCGATTTTTGACCCTTTTCCCGTGATCCAATCGAGCTGAAACTTGGCAAATAGACTCGTGGCGACGATCAAGAAGATCTATCATATTCGTTAAAAAAAATTAATAATTATAGTATAATTTCGGATTTTAGGAAATTTTATTGGTTTTTTCAAATTGGAATATTTAGAAAAGTTTGATTACGGCGGCCCGATAACGTCGCGGAATATTTTCTAAATTTTAATTACTCCGTCGGTATGTATAATTGGTACTTCACTACGAATGTCGAAAATCTAAATTGACTGACAAATGTTTTTAGAATTTAATCTTCAAAGCATGAAGTGTCTTATCAAAGCTCAAAACATCTGACATTTTAGAAATATATTAAATTACTGTAAGTTTAGTGTTATGTTATATGTTTTAATTCGTCTTTAATTGTTATATTTTACAAAGAAACGGAGTATAATAAAAACTTGTTTTTTATGGGTTACTTTTTTTAAGCTTAGTTTGCTCAAGTTGATTTCTCAGTATTACGCCAGTCCCCTTAAACAGCAGCTACTTGACAACTGGCTGGAACACTGGCTGCTCATTTCGCTATTTCGTATTCGTATACGACATCACCACATGCCTCCCTCGCTGTACACCCACCAGCGTGATGTTTCACATCAATCTATCATGACAAATGTACTCTATCACGTATTTTTTTTAAAAGGTTGACACTACACGAGACACTCGTGTAAACAGCCCACAATGTTATTTATCGTGACGCGTACATACAATGGTTTCACTAGGTAATGTCAACCGTCGGAGTATTCAGTGTTTCGTGCCAACTTTTTCGAGCAATTAAGTTTAACGCAAAAATAATTTGTCTGTCTGTGCCTAACTGTTTCGTGTTGATTATCTCTTCTCAGCTTGTTTTTCTTTGATCCATTACTTCCAAACGATGGCTATAAAAGTTTATTAGCTACGATTTTTTTTATGTGCAAACACCTTATTACGCGACCCCCTTAAAATTTCGTACTAGTGCAATCTGAAAAGATATTTGACACGAAGATTAAACAGTAGCCATAAACTAGGGCATGCATTACCGGTTTACCGAAATCTGAATTCCATTACCGATAAATAAATATGATGTTCTTTACGGGTTATTACTGCTATGAAAATTATTACTTATCTCCTATAAAATATTAGACTAAGGTTAACTTGTAAATCATATTAAAAATTTATTCGCTTTAACACAAGTCAAATAAAATTATTAAACCCTGTAAGAAAATTCTGATTGAAATTTCTGCAAGGTTTAACTCATTTTGTTTGACTTGTATTAAAGCGAATGAACTTTTGATATTCAATCCAGAAGATAAGTAAAAAATATTGAAATAAATTTTCATGCATTTTGCATTTTCGACTCATAATTTAGGTAGAAATCTGCCTGTAAGCTATTACGAATTAACTCTGTTACACCGTGTATTTCTAACTACCGCTATTTTGCTAAATTAAACATTGTAATCAATTATAAACTACTAGTGTTTGTCCCATTATTTGTCTACCAAGAAATTCTTAGAATTCGCTCCGAAGTTTCGAGGGAAATGTTTGCAATCAGTATTTAAGCAGCGTAGAATCAGAGAGAGCTTTCTCTTCAACAGGAGCAATCTGAACTCCAAATTAGATCCAGCTTAAATCACGACACGAAGCAGCCACGTTATTAAACATCGTTTTTAATTACTTGTGTATAATAAATAATATTTTCTTAAGTATGATCTATTTTCTGATTAAAAAAAATAAAAAAAATAATGAAAAACATAATTTAACAACCACACAAACTTAGTGACCTTTGTATTATTTATTGATTAGCAGTTGCTTAGGCGTAGAAGCATCAGCTTCCAGCAAGACGTTTTTCAGTTCTTTTGTTTTTTAAATTTTTAAATTTTCCGCTCTAGCTTTAAAAATAGTTACACAAATGTATATCTAAATGTCGTCTATTGTGCAGTGGTACTTTTCCATTCCCCTCAATAAATTATATATACTCTTTAAAATACGTCACGAAAATAGGTTAGACCTTTAATAGGCTTAAAGGCGCGCTCAGTCTACGGGACGTCGTGGTTTTTGAACAGTAAGTTTGATCAACCCGAAGCGAACGTGTTATATTTTTTTTTTTCAATTGATTCAGCAACATTGTAGATTGACATTTTAAAAAAAATATTGATTATATTATTTGTATATATCTACTTTTTTATTTGATTAATTACACCAACATGTTTCAGAAAAACCTTTCCATCATCAGGGTGTGTATAACTGTCAAAATATCAAAATACAGTGTTAAAAAGAATTGAAGAAATGAGAAAAGCGCTCAACTGGATGGAAATTTATAAAATACTTATTTATAACGACAGATGAAACAAATATGGCGCGTTGGGGAGATGATAAAACATTACTTTTCGTGACTTATTATGGGAATCACGAATGTCTGTGGAATACTCGGTCACCGTTGTGTGAAAAAATAAGATAGTGAGAAATAATGTTTACGAAGCTTTATTAATAGGCATGAATGATTCAAATCTTACAATAAAAATTATATAAACTAAAATCAAAAATGTGCGGAAAAACTCGGGAACTTTTTTGATTTATTGGTTCACTTGAATTTTCTATTTCAGTTTGCAAAGTTTCCATTTTGAACAAGAGAGTCTCTATTCTATGACAAGATCATGCCACTAATAAGCATGTGTGTTTGATTGTTAGCTTTGGGCATGCTTATTTATGAGCATGCCACTAATGAGCAAGTGTGTACAGTTGTTAGGGCATGCTTATTAGTGGCATGCTCATTAGCATGCCAGTAAAGAAGCATGTGTATCTGTACCTTTAGGATAATACCGAAACTGACATGTGACGCAAGTTCAAAGTTTAAAAAGGATGAAACCGTTCGAAAATCCATATAAAACCTTAATATACGGGAGATATCAATTGCTTTTGAGCGTATTATATAATAATAATTCATATAAATGTCAAATTTGGCATAAAAGTACAGGGAATAGTGAAATAAACGACGAGGAATATACGGCTACATGACCAAGACTGACCCCTGCCGTGGCCAGACGCCATCTAACATGGATTCTGACGTTAACGATGTCGTTTTTCATACTTTAAAATTTTTATTTTAAAATAATAATTAACGTGTTTTTTATGAAAAATTTAGCTTTTTAATAGTGAATGAAGACTCAAAGTGCGAATATAGATACAATATATCGTTTAAAATCATCTTTTTATATGAACAAACAACGTTTGAAAATGACCAAAAAACGTAAATATTTAAGCATGTTTAAAAAATTATATCTTTTTTAATATTGAATATTTCTTAATTTCCTACGTACGGATTCTAGATAATTAAGTAAACTTTATACGTATAAAAAAAACATATTATGCTTACATAGAAATTTTAAACGAACCACTCTACGCCCGGGAACATTAAAAAGGTTTTTTTTGCCGCGGCCTGTGGATTAATGTCTATATTTTTCTTAATTATTGTAAATAATGTTTAGTTTATTACTTTTATATAAGAATAAAGGTTCTATCTAAGTTATCGCCCTAAAAAAATTGCAATCTATCATATACATTCTGATATAAATGAATAATTAAAACCCACATTTTCGTAAAAAACGCCAAAATATGCATTTGCAGTGAATGTACCGCCTTAATATTGTAAAATAATGCGATTTTCAAGGATTTTATGAATCTCAGAATAATGTCGTGTAAAACGACAGGCTTGGAAGTGTATTTTCTCATTGGTACAAATGCTTTATTTAAGCAACGACAACCGAGTGTAATCAAAAAATTTGAAATCGGAAAATTTTAGGTAGGTACATCTAAATATTTATCAAAATTGAAATGGTAGGCACCAGCGCCTCTTTTTTTCAAATAATTTGTGCGAATTCGAATGAAACGTTGTGTCAAAATTTCAAAGCAATAGATGAAAAACTTTAGGAGATATAAGATTTTGGACAATCAAACATTTACATTTTTATGTATATAAATAAATAGTAGGTATATAAAAACAAAGTAGGCATACAAAAACATCCTCGTATTTGAATGTAACGTTGTGCCAAAGCAATCGGTGAAGAACTTTCAGAGATTAGCGATTTTGTACAAACGAACATTTACATTATTATTTATATACTAGCTGTACCCTGCCAAAAGAGAAAGCACACATTTATAATATGTTTAAATTTACAATGCTTGCGGGTATTCAATTTAGTTACTTTTCAAAAAAAAACATATTTTTACCGTCACAGATGTGACATCTGTATAATAGTAGGTATATAAAAACACGCGCGTATTCGGATGCAGCATTGTGTCAAAGTTAATCCGTGAAGAACTTTCTGGGATTTAAGATTTTGACCAAATGAATATTCATATTTTTTATATATTGATAGCTGTTCATACCCGGCGTTGCTTGGGTTGAGGATTTAGTTAAACATAAGTTTGTGGGGGGACACAAAGGTTTCATTGTTTCGCAGTCTCTAATAATAAAAAAGGATCCATTTAAACTAGACTGGGATGGATGGGATGTCCAGGAAAGAATTTACTGTGACCTATGTATTCCGCCGGGTCTTGGAAAATAAGTATGCAAAATCTGGGTCAGATCGGTCATACGGTGTAGATTTATAAAGAAAATATAACAGGCGAAGGGGTGCGGTAAATATAACAGGGGTGGGGGTGGGGTGGGGTAAACTTCGTTACAGATGCCGGCAAACATGTTGAACATTTTTCGGCGAAGTGGGGGAGAGTTTGCGCATGTACCATTCCACCAACGAGACCCAAAATTTGTCTTCTGCGCATACCCCCACCACACCGAAAAATGTCCAAGAAGTTTGCCGGCAACTGTACCTGCCAGGTCCTAAAGAATAAGTTTGCATATTTTGAGTCCGATCAGTCGAACAGTATAAATTTGCATTGGAAATATATCAGGGGGACGGGAAGGGGCAAAAATGGTGGGGGTAAATGTCGCATATATTATCCGCCGGGTCTTAAATTTTTTTTCCAAATTTCCGGGTTTCCAAATTTCGAGTCCGTTCGGTCGAATGGTACAGATTTGCATTGTAAATCAGTGGCGTGCAGCGCATATAAGCAAAAAAGCTGTGCATTAGTAAAGATTCTGGGAAACAAATATTAATTAAATAATCATTATCTTAATCATTATCTTATTTTATTTCTGACGTTTCTGTTTAACGTGACGTATCTGTTTTTTTCCGATTTAAAATTCTATCCATAATTCGTCCTACGGCTAGAAGTTTTATTTCCGATTTTTCTGTACCTAACTTCATGTCAATTCTTCATTTACCTCGCCCAACAAATTTGTTCCATAGATATAGTCGAGTCGAGAAAAAAAAACATGTATTTTTAATGCTGCGAGTTTAGTGTAATAGACAAGTAAATTTAGCATGCTTCTTCGAAAGGTCCTATGCCAGGTGAGAACTACACGCATGTCATTGCAGAAATGATATTTTCTACAAATTCCACCCAAAACTTTTGGTGTAAATTATATTTGTGTTTTCTATGGTGAATGTAAATACCATATGTCATATCATAACATCATAATGATATCATAAAATGTTTGATTTATTTTTGTGAAAAGAAACGCATATTTGAAATTAGTATTGTTTCCGATTTAATTACACATAAAACGTCTTCGAAATATATTGAAATTTTCTACCGTATTACTTATACCTATATAAAATATTTATTTAGGAAATATTGTTACAATACTTCTTTTATAGTGCAGTTATTTTTGTGGATTGAAGCTACTCAAAATAGCTCATTATATACAGTTAAAAAAAAATTAAGTATATACCCTTACAGGTATATGCGTATATATATATTTTTAATATAGGTATATAATCGGCCACAGCATAACCTAAGTTTATATCCACTGCACGCCACTGTTGTAAATATATGAGGGGGAGGGGAAGGGGTAAATGTGGTGGGAGGAAATGTCGCCTATGTTACCCGCCCGGTCCTGAAGAAAAAGTTTCCAATTTTGAGTACGATCGGTCGAACTGTACAGATTCGCATTGCAAATATATCAGGGGGAGAGGGGGGGATAGGATGGGAGGGGGAAGGTCCTAAAACAGAAGTATGCAAAATTTATGTTGAATCGGACGACGGTGTAGAATTATATAGAGAACAGATAAACAGACAGACATTGAGTTTTATAGGTATAGATATCGCGATACTATTGGCGGCACTTTCTCATCAGTTCAAACGATTTATTTAAGCAAAGACGACCGAATGTTATCAAAAAATTTGAATTTGAAAAATGTTATATCTAAATATTTATCAATATTGAAAGGGTAGGTAGAGCATGACCATAATAACTTGGCGTGTGGCGACTTTTGAACTAAAATCCGCCCCGCCCGCACCCGGCGATAACCCCTCACCCTGTCATTCAGTTCAATTTCGGGAGCTGTGACATCTTGATTACCAATATACACTGAATTATTATGACCAAAACATCCTAAGCAGTCCGGGATGGTGCAAGAACAATTGCCAATGAAATATTAAAGTTTTGCGAAGCTGAAAAAGCAAATAATGGACCGATATTACCGTCTGACAGTTTGACAAAGAGAACGGCCGCCATTATTGCTTGGTTTCTTTAGTGCTGCCCGAACAAATTTCTGTTAAAGACTACGACACCCGGTCACCGGCATTCTGTATTGTGTAATAAATTTACATCCTGGCAACTTCTGTTAGGCGACAGGGACGCCGTCCCTCGCACGCCAAGTTATAGTGGTGGCACTATACCTGCGCCTTTTTTTCAAATAATTTGTCCGAATTCGAATGCAACATTGTGTCAAAAAGGACATTAGGAGATTTTTGATTTTGGACAGGCGAAAATTTACATTTTTATTTATATAAATTTGTTGGGAACGTTCGTGGTCGATGGAATGAAAGAGCGATTTGCTGTTACTGTTTATTTCTTCCCAGAGATAGGCCCGGAAGCAAGTTAAAGTGTACAAGTAATATTTTATGTAATGAGGAACAAAGAAATAGCGCGGATGCCTGCCTGATCTTACGGCAGAAGCCCGACTGGTGTGGTGTCGCCAAGTCCCTTGATCGACCCTTTTGTTTATATCGCGGAGGTTTTTATTATGTTAATATAAACAAAACTCTGGGTCGGGCGATAGGTACATGGCACAGGGTTGAACAGGTACCGCTACAAATTAATAGTAGGTACATGAAAACAAATTAAGTATACAAAAACATCCTCGTAATCGAATGCAACGTTGTGCCAAAATTTCAAAGCAATCGGTGAAGAACTTTCAGAGTTTATCGATTTTGTACAAACGAACATCTACATTTTTATGTATATAGATATTTCTATTTCAAGGACATATAGCACAATAATAGCCGAGATGATAATGAGAATGAAAAAAACTGAAAAGAAAGAAATAATGCTTTCTGAAAATCCATTTTGACTTCTTTATTTACAAAAATAGAAATATCAGTGGCAATATACTTTGTTTTATTTTTCAATCATTGTACACATTAAATACAATTTCATTCATTTGGTTGAATTATTATTTTATTATAGTACTTATGCCAGTGGTTCTTAACAAATTTTCCACGGTGCACTGGTGCACCGTGAGCTTGTTGCAAGCGCACCGCGAAAAAAGAACGATGATCGCTTAGCGAACCCAAGTGGTCAATTGCTTCCCCCACTCCAGGTTCTGGTGCACCGCAACAGAAGTGTTCTCCATAAGTGCACCGCGACTTAGAAAATGTTATGAACCACTGACTTATGCAGTACAAATCTCTGTAAAAGGCACTTGAATCATATATTATGGTATGTGAACTTAAGATTGTGTGAGGGTATATCAGGCGGTTATAATGCGCAGTGATGGTTTCTGTTATTTTGTTTTCTTAAGGGGTTATATACAGTCGGAATTTTCAAAAATCGATTTTTTTTATTTAAATTTCGTAATGTACACATATTTAAGTAAACAGAAAATTTCAAGTCAATCCGGCGATTATTTTCAAAGTTACGCGCATATTTGTAAGCGTTCGCGAAGCCGGAGCGCCAGCGCTCACCTAGAGAGCAGTCCCCTTTATTTTTACCTACCTATTGTAAACGATGTACCTTTTATTTACCTGCCCATTGTAAATGTTCCCTTCTAATGTATTCAGGCGACTAAAGCGAAAGTATGACCCTGGAATAGACGACTCGATGTAAATTGAAAAAAAATGGTTTTTAATCTATGTAAAGCGCTTTTGAAATTTTAAAGCCGTTTTTCTCAAAACTGTCTCTTTAAGATCGGTGGCAAAGATTGACAACGGACCAGTCTCAAATTTTAACATAAGCTTCTAAAGCATATTTTTAGTAATTAATCGAAGGTTTTTTCTCGCCGATACATATATTTTTTTTATAAACAATTTAAGGCCATAATTTTGGTCAAAAATCGTTTTTTTTTTTTGAAAATTAAGCATTTTGTCAAAAAATATATTTTGCTTATTCCTTCGATTAATTACAAGATAATACACTACTTTGACGAAATCCGTTTGGTTTTTTCATTTTCGATGATCCAGTCCAAAGATATCGTTGTCACCGCAAGATGCCTTTTTTGAGAGGAGCTCCTGGAGATCGTCTATAGCAGCATTCAAAATTATTATTTTACAAATACAAAAACGTTAAAATACAGTTAAAAGTAACCATAATATGTGTACAAATTTTCACATTATCATAAAATTCTTGAAAAATCGCTTTTTTGGGCCTCCTGACTGTATATAACCCCTTAAACAATACACAAGTTACCTTATATACAAATTATCTACCAAAAAGTCTTTAAATTTTATTTAAAAAATGGTAAATCTTTAAATTTTAAATTATCTGTGATTTTAAAGTAAATTTCAATATTTTTAGAAATTTTAATGATTTTTCAATTCTATTTTCATAAGTATTGGAATATTTTTCAAACAAAATATTTTTCATCTTATCATACAAATCTTCAGCAGATGCTTCAAAATTCTTTTGGCCTCTCATCATTTCAGACGGTTTTCTTTAATTTTTATGTTTTTTTTTATTTTTTATTTTATTTGTTCCTTCAGAAGCCTGAATTTTTTTGGGCTCCCATCTGTTTCAGAATTATTTATTTTATTTTTCTTTTTTTTTCTTTTTAATGTTATCATTTATTTCTTCAGATGCCTGAAATTGTTTTGAGCTCTCAACCATCTCAAAAAGTTTTCTTTTATTTTTATGTTTTTTATTTTTAATGTTATTTGTTTCTTCAGACGCTTGAAATACTTTGGGGTTCTCGTCAGTTTCAGAATGACTTATTATATTTTTATGTTGTTTCTTTTTAATGTTATTTGTTTCTTCAGATGCTTGAAATCCTTCGGGTTTCTTATCAGTTTCAGAATTATTTATTTTATTTTTATGTTTTTTCTTTTTAATGTTATTTGTTTCTTCAGATGCTTGAAATCCTTCGGGGTTCTCATCAGATTCAGAATAACTTATTTTGTTTTTATGTTTTTTCTTTTTAATGTTATTTGTTTCTTCAGATGCTTGAAATCCTTCAGGGATCTCATCAATTTCAGAGTGATTTATTTTATTTTTATGTTTTTTCTTTTTAATGTTATCATTTATTTCTTCAGATGCTTGAAATTCTTTAAGGCTCTCATCCAGTTCAGTGCGTTTTCTTTTTTTCTTATGTTTTATCTTTTTAATAACATCACTTGTTTCTTCAGATGACTGTAATTCTTTTGGGCTCACTTCTGATTCAGAATGTTTTCTTTTAATTTTTTTACTTTTCTTTATAATGTTATCATCTGTTTTTGCATCACGTTGATATTCTTTTGACATGTCAACCGTTTTGGAATATTTTCTCATTTTATGTTTTATCTTTATAATGTCATCACTTGTTTCTTCAGATACTTTCAATTCTTTCGGGCTCTCATCCGTTTCAAAATATTTCCTCTTGTTTTTATGTTTAATTTTTTTAATTTTAGCATTTACTTCATTAGAAAGTGAATCATTATTTAAAACCTCGTCAGATTTTGATTGATTTTTTTTTTTTGAATTTATCTTCTCATTTTTTGACATGGAAAATTCTTCCAAATATTGATTTTCTTCAATTATTTCAACAGTCGAAAGAGTTTCCAATTTTTGGTGCTTTCGTTTAAGCTCTCTTTTTCCAGAATTACTATCACTTATAGTCTTGCTTCCTTCTGATAGAATTTTTTTTTTCTTTTTTGTAACTCTTGTTTCTGAGTGTACCTCAGAATCAGAATTATCAGAACTTAATTTCTTTTCATTTTCATTTTTTTCTGCAAACTTTGATTTGTGATTATTAATCTTAGAATCAAGCATATTACTTGAATCATTATATTTGTATTCAACTTTTTCACTCGATTCAGAATCTAAAAGCAGAGGTTTCTTTTTCTTTGATTCCTCCACTGTCAATCTATTTTCCTCTTCTGTGTTATTGGTGCAATTATTCCCACCGTACATTATTTGTACTTCTTTATTAATATGTGCATTTTTTACAGCACGACCTGTTGATAACAGAAATGGTGTATCCGCTTTGTATGAAGTGTTTTCAATTAATGTATCTCCATCATCAAACTTTTCAAAAACAGCTACAAAAAATCCACTAGTGTAGTCAGTTTCAGGTCTAGTGTATATACATTTTTCACCAATACCTTCATACTTCAAATCACCTACATTGTTCCAATTATTATTAAATTTCTCTTTGGCAGACACCAATTTAAACTTTCCTCTGTAATTTCTTATAACATCTTGAACAACTTCTTCATTCTCTTGTGGGTATAGTGAACATGTGCTATAAACAATCCTTTTAGCAGTTCTGAATTCATTAAGTGCATGCCTTAATAGTTTTGCCTGAAATGCAGACAGCTTTTGTACTCTTCCTGACTCCAAATCAAAGGCGGCATCGTTTTCTTCAATTCTTCGTATGCCTGGAATAAAAATAAATAAAAAATATGCAGTTTAGAAGGCAGAACAGGCTAGAAAAGTCATACAAATAACATAAGCATTGTTGATCACATTTTACCTGAACCACTGCAACTTGGGTCAAGTAAGACATAATCAACATTTGGGCAGTCATCCTTATTCACTGTGGCAACATCTCTGTTTAAAGGTTTTACACAGGTAACACCAGACTTTTCTACAAACTCACACAGTATTTTGTATCGCTCTTCATCCTGTTCTACCGAATAAATTGTTCCCTAAAAAAAAATATTGCAATTAAAAAATATATTATAATTTGCATAATTAAAATATAATTCATATGTATGATATTAATCTATAAGGCCAAACTATTTATTATATTCATGCCACAAATAAACTGAATCAGAATGACTAACAATGTAAAAGATATGGAATATGAATGTACGCTGGTGCAAATCAGTGATGAAAATACATATAATTTTTGTAAGAAGATGTAAAATGGCCTGTATTTATGACACTACGGACACATACAGTGAATAGATACATGTAATACCCTCAAGTACCTCATTTTTTATTAACGCGGCAAGGTGGGTGGTCTTCATTCCTGGAGCAGCACACATGTCCAAGATGGTACTACCAGGAGTGGGAGCCAGAAGATATCCAGCTAAACAAGTAGCCTGGAACGTGTAATAAATAATTAAGTTATTTTTTTCATTAATTAAAATTAATCATTTCAAAGAATTTAAATTCATAGAAGTGGTATGTATCAATATATAAAATGAAAAAAGTAAATATGTACTGCATATTTACAGTTGTAGGGAAAATTTATGATTTTGTAATTAATCATAGAATTTGATAGTATTCACAGCCCACTGATCCCTTGAGGAACCATCTACGCTAATTCATAATAATGTAATCTAAACTATAGATATCTATGTAAGAAATTAATTGAAATTTACATTTACATCATATTTCTTCTATCAATAAGCTTTGAGTTATAGAGCTTGACCAACGTAAATTGGCGTGCGGCGACTTTGGAACTCAAACACTCCCCGCCCGCACCAGGCGGTAACCCCTCGCTCTGTCATTCAGTTCAATCTCGTATTTGCGCGTGAGCTGTGACAAATCATGTCCAAAACATCCAAAACAGTCCGGGGTGGTGCAAGAACAATTGCCCATGAAGTATTAAAGTTTTGCGAAGCTGAAAAGCAAATAATGGACCGATATTACCGTTTAACAGGTTGACAGATAGAGCGGCCGCCATTACTGGTTTGTTTCATTAGTGTTGCTCGACCAAATTTCTATTAACGGCTCCGACACGGTCACCGGACACTCTGTATATTATATATCTATACTTATAAAACTAAATGTCTGTCTGTTCTCTATACAAATCCAAACCGTTTGTCCGATTCAATTCAAATTTTGCATACTTATGCTTTGGGACCCGGCGGGTAACATAGGAAACATTTCCCCCCATTCTCATACCCCTTCCCCTCCCCCTGACATATTTTCTATGCAAATCTGTACCGTTTGGCCGATCGGACTCAAAATTTGGAAACTTATTTTTAAGGACTGCAAGTAACATAGGCGATATTTACCCCCTTTTTTCATACCCCTTCCCATCCCCCTAACATATTTTCGATGCAAATCTGTACCGTTTGACCAATCAGTCTCAAAATTTGGAAACTTATTCTTTAGGACACAGCGGGTAACATAGGCGATATTTCCCCCTATTCTTTTACCCCTTCCCCTCCCATGTCATATATTCGATGCAAATCTGTACCATTTGACCGATCGGACTCAAAATTTGGAAACTTATTCATTAGGACTCGGCAGGTAACAGGCTATATTTCTTCCCTCCCCTTTTACTTTTTATCCTCCCCCTGATATATATTCGATGCAAATCTATACCGTTCGAATCAAACCTTTGTTTCCCCCCACAAATTTATTTTCAACTTAAACCTTAACCCGTGCAACGCCGGGTACGAACAGCTAGTTGTGTAATAAATTTACACCCTGGTAACTTCTGTTTCGCGACAGGGACGCCCACCCTCGCACGCCAATTTATACTGGTGGCACTCTATGTGTTTTTTTATGTGTGTAGGGGGATTGAACATTCATTTAATTTCGGGGAAACAACATTCATTAATGTGTAGGGGATTGAAAATTCACATTTTTGACACTTTATTGATACATACATAAAATGCAAGTAAAAATGAGATGGCTTTGGAAATAAGTATTTGTCAAATGCTTCATCATAGACCTACTATAAATATAGACTAGTCACTAAAAAACAAATCTGAGACATCTGGTCTCTGCTGTCTTCTATTATGTACTAAAGGTATCAGTCAGAAAGAGATAGGAATTATTTTCACAACCACGTATAAGAAAGGACAATAAAACATAATTTTTAAGAACGAATGCCTATGAAGTTGTAGCAAATTGCGGTATTTACTCTATGGTATTTTCTCTTTCCTTCTTATAGCGCAGCATACAAGTAAAAGAAATACAAATATAAACAGGGTTGTGTATTGTATTAATATGTTTTCAATTTCAGATTCCAAAAAATCGACAACAAATATGGCTAGACGCTATCAAATGATCTAATTGGAAGCCGTCAAAAGACGCGGTTGTCTACTCCCAATATTTTAAAGATAAATTTTTAGATAAATCTGGTAAACATACACTGCTGATGAAAAACGTCATTCCTACTTTGTGTTTAAATTTGCAGGTAAAAATGTATTTTTTGATAAGAATTTTCCTAATTAATATTTTAAAAATATTTATTTTATATAGTGTTACTGAAAAAAGTGATACATGAATTAAAAAGTAAAAGGTATATTTCTGAACAAGTAGAAGATCTTTTGAAATGTGGTGCTGAGAGCAGTCATAAAATATTTCTTAAATTGTATGATTGTGGTAATATTTTAAAAAAATTATGTAAATTGCTAAAATGTTAAATAAATTGTTTTTATATTTGATTTTTAACATTAGGACATTTACAATTTTTTAAATTTATTTCTTCAAATTCCAAAAGAGTGTACATATTGGAAACAAATATTCCTATGCCGCTGTTTTTATTAATAATATTCTTCATTGCATAGTGCTTGTATGCAGTAGTTAATATTGCGCAGACATTTATACATTTTGGACACCACTAGACCAACTCCCACAATGTGCATCTTGTTCACAGTAATTTGTGTTGTCGCCAGTAATCTGTGTGTCGATCTGTAGCAGATATTTTGGTTTGTAAGTAGTCTATATTTATAGTACGTCAATGCTTTTTATTATTTTTGACTGGTTTTATGAATGATCCACCCAATGAACAAAGTTGTTATAAAACAACATTCGGGCACGTTTAAAATATAGGTGCGTCATTCGCAAACGAACCGGCTCAGTGAACTGGATCTTTTCCTTGAACCGGATCTTGATCAGCTCAACGCTCAATCAGCTCATCATAAGGTCAGAAGGGAAAAAGTTTTTGGCGACCAAAAAAAAAAAAGGTCATCAGAAAAAACATATTTTTGTCCGACGACCTTTTTTTTTTTTGGTCATATATATCTCAGATTCAGATCAGCTCAGCTCAGATTCGGATCAGCTCAACTCAGTTTCAGATCAAATTGAGCCGGTTAAGCTGGGTCAGTCAGGTGAGCCGGATCGCCCACCAGTAGTTTAAAACTTTACAGACAGTAAAAAAAAACTTTCCCCTTTTAAATCAACAATTGTTTTTTAGACAAGGGAGTTTAAAATTAACCAGTTACAATAATTAAAATAACCATTACCTTGTCTTGCAGGATGATGTCACCATTTTGATATAGCTCGCAGTCATAGAACTGAGTATTCGGAGCAAACACAAAGACAACTTTGACATGATAATCAGGCATAAAATCATAGGGCCCCAAGTTTTCAATCTGTTTGAGAAAATCATCGTAAGGTCCAGCAGTACACCTTACAAGGTTCCATCCTTCATCTTGGAAAAATCTGATAGCATCTGCCGCAGTTAATCGCAACGTATTGATTCGGATGTAACGAGGTTTTAATACTAAAAATACACATTTTATATAATACTTGCAACTATAATAATGAAATTACTTGCAACATTTTTTTTAGATAATGAACCATATAGATATAGTCATAAACTAATATAATATAATAGATCAAACATGCTGATAAACTTGACATTCATAGTATGGCATCTTTCGCTGAAAATATTGAAAATACAGCAAGTTCATCAAACACCTTTTTTGAACAATTTTTTAAATATATACCTTGATATGAAAAGTTATTTTATGCAGTAACGTTTTTGTAAAAATAACTTTCTTTATTAATTAATGGATAATGAGTCATGGATACTTTATAATGTAATAAACATGTTCACATCAGAAATCTGGGAAGAGAACGAATCATCAATGCATAAATTTATGCGGACATTAATTCTCTTACAAATTATATTGTATTCTCACTTTAGCACATCCAGCTGACCTGATCAGTGCTGCATCTGAGAAGTGTGTATGAATAAGGATTCATTCTCTGCCTTTTGCTTGCGTTAAATCTCTCAAGAGTCAGACTGCAAGGTAAATTTGAAGCCAGGTAGATTTTTTAGCACAACACTAATTGTTTTTAAAAATTGATATTAAATTTAAATAAAACAATAATATACTTTCTAAAAGAATTAGATACTTATACTCGAGCCATCGTAAGATGGCATTTTTGACAGATCGTAATAGTGTTGTGACACACTAAAAATCATTAATGAAAAAATTCAGCCGAAAAAAAAATTCGTCGCACGGTGTGAGTTGAGAAAGTCTTTGTACATAAAAAAAGGTAAAAACAAAGTCCAAATTAACGAGCAGGGGTCAAAATATAAAAAGAAATCTAAAGCCAGGCAAAAAACAATATCGTAATCACAGCGTGCACTCATTCGTTCTTTCTGTAACAACGTTAAAATAAAACTGTCAAAACCTTAGAGTATCTACAATATATAGAGGGATAATAAAGCATTTTACCAAACTTTTATACGTGGTAAAGTAGAGCTTACTCAGTTTAAACAATATGGCGACACATGAGAAAAAAAGAGACAAAAAAACATCACCCGGTCTGATCCGTATTTTATTGTTTTGTAGCCGTTTTCTTTGCCGTCTAATAAAGCCACAGAAAAAGATCATATTTAGAGGGCACAATCGATCTGTCAGATTTGTTGTGTTATTTTGGATACTAATTCTGCGTATTCTACGCATATTATACAGGCAATCAATATCCTATAACATTTTGAATCATTTCGTTCATTCCATATTTAATGTTGATGGACATCACTACTCTGGCGTTCGCGCAATAAAGTATAGCATTTGTCCTCCAATGTTTAGCTGTCATTAATTACGAAACTTCATGTAAGTCTAAACGTCAAAAGTGCCATCATAGAGTGGCCTTACTGTAAGTATGTAATTAAAAATACGACACCTAAATTAATTTACATGGAATGTTTGGTAAGTACCTGTGTTTAACAGTTGTTGGTCCCACAGATGCAAAATCTGAATATCATTATTTAATTATTATCATTCATTATCTTTAAGAACAGCAGTCAAAATTTCAAACAGGTTAACAAGATCATAAAATACACGAAAAACTTTATGAGAAAGCTATTTGCAAGATGGATGCCACATCTGCTCATAGTGGAACAAAAACAAAATCGCACAATTTCAGAACACTGTTTGGACATGTTTAAGCACAATCTGAAAAAGGTTCTGCAATGTTTCTTGATGGATCCATCACTACACGCCAGAAATGAAAGAACAGTCAAAATAGTGCACTTCACCTGTCAAAAACTACAAAGGTAAAAACGGTTCCAACGGCAGAAAAGGTCATAGCCATCCCACCATTTTTTGGGATTCGCGAGGCATTATCTTCACTAACTATTGGATGATGGAAAAGACAATCACGACAATGTTGATTTATTAGGCCGATTCGACACAGAGTTTATGAGAAAAGTACACCATTTGGCAAAGGAAAAAGTACTCTTTCACTTTGATGACATATCAGCAATTGCCACAGCAAAATGTTCAAATTACACCACGAATTATTGCCTCGTCCACCTTGCTCCCCAGATTTTGGCCCATTGTGATTTAATTTTGCTTCCAAACATGAAGACAGCGCGGCAGAAATCAGTTCAAGAAGGAATTTATCACCAAAACGGAGGCCTATTTCGCTGAGTTCGACAAATCATATTTTGAAATGGCCTAAAATATCTGAAATATCCCTGGACTAAAAGTATCAAGCCGAAAAGAGATGATGTTGAGAAATCAATTAAAAAAATGATAAGAAATATGATATTAAATGCCTTCCCTTCCCTTAACACCTAGTCAAGTTGAAAGGAGACAATAGTGTTGAGATATAAATTTTAACCTTTCCTCTTCGATATTGTAAGCTGGATTAACGTTACCTCTAATGTCACTCAGTTTACATTCAATCGGATTCATACGTAATTATGGATTCGCTAATATACATATCAATAATTATTTTAATAATTAAATTAAATATGATAAGTGATGAATGTAAAATATTCATATTTTTCCCACCTAAGAATCGCAAAAGTCTACATGCACGCAGAGTTAACAGTACAGGAATGCACATTTTTATTTTAGCGCAATAAGGAAAGGTAAAATTTTTTTAATGTGTTTCCCTACAAACACTTTTCATATAGCCTTTGTATTGTTGGGTATGTTGTCATTTGCAGAAATATGTTGTTTCTTCATAATTAAACAAAGCAAACATGCCTTAAATAAAAAGCACTCGACAATATTTATATATTTTTACATTTACTTTGCATTATACAGTTTGTATTTTGGTCTATTATACAAAAACTATTTAAAATATTATATTATACACTTATACAACATTAAGTTTTACTGTAATACTGCAATCTTAAAAAACTATGTAGATGGAATAATTTAAATATAAATTTAACACAAAATATTATTTTACTTGATTGGGTTTTTCAGTCCATTTAAAAACATACACCATTCCATCATATAAGTATAATTGTTCACTGAATTTAAAACCAATCTTAATCAATTTTGGTGTGTCTGATGGGGTGACTTGCTGTTTCTTCGACTATACTTTGATTGATTTCATTGCCATCGTCATCATATTCTTTTTCATAATATGCTCGATATGCATAAGCAAAGATAATGAGGTAAATCACGATCACCGATGCAGAAACAGACCACACGGTATTTGTGAAACCCGTAACATCCAAATAGTCTTGTAGTGCAGATTTAGTTCCATAAAAAGCAACAAATGGAAGTGTGAACATGGCAACACTATAAACAAAAAGCCAAAACAATGCCCACACAGCAGCTTTTGTTTGCGGGGGGAGCAAAGGTCTATTATCATCGGAAGACTCCATTTGTAAGTTAATAGATCTTGGAAATGTTATCGATCTTAATCAAGAACTTTCACCTGAAAAGGAATAAAAAATAAGCATTAAATTTACCTTTCTTTGTGACAACCTGTTCAACATTAATTTTCAGTGATTCCGACAAACTGAGAAATTCTTTGTGATATCCCCGAATAGTTTTAACTGGTTTACTTTCGCCGGTAAGTGATTGCCTGCCCCATAACAGTTCAGTGATTAGGACTCTAGCTAGCCATGGATCAAAACGTGGCTCATTTATAAGCAGACCGGTCTTTTTAAGCAACTCGCTTAACTGAGTTTCATGTTTAAGTGTTTCAGTGATTAAAGCATGAACAGCTTTTACAGGCTGGAAGAAATTTAAGGAAATATTAGATATGTTTTATTGTAATGTTTACCTTTTGAACTTAGAGGACAAAACCGGTATTAGATACTATATATCATAAAGGATAAATTGCAACATGGTCTACATAATTATGTAGGTTTGGAAATAAATAACAAGACATTAATATATAAATAAAAAAAGTTATTTCTATAATATATAGACGATCAAAATAAGACAATATGAAACGTGGTAAAAAAAATCACGTGTTTAATTAAGGCAATGAAAGTACCTAAGCGCCACCCAAATATACATATATAAAAATCATTAAGTAGACAAATAATATCTGTCTTCTAACTACAGGATAACCCATCAAACGATTTGAACATAATAATTTGAATTAGGTGTACTTACAAAATGTTTATTTTTCTCGTGATACAAGAGGGATTTCAAGTTCGCTCCCTCTTCTTTGACTTGCCGGATAATATTTCCGGCTAATTTATAACTTCTTGGAACCTTTACAGAATGTTCAAACATTTCTCCTTTAAACTAAAAGCTCATAACCAATAATCTTTGAAGCGGCACACAAAACACGAAATCGATCACGAGGAGACATGTCAAAAATCATAGATATTTATTAATCTGAACAGTTTTATCTATGATTTTTAATTTTTACCTGAACTGCAAACTTAGCAACACGCTGTCGCAGGTATCGATTAGCCAAAAGTTTAGATCAGCCATACTCAACCTGCGGCCCGCCAAGCTTTTACATGCAGTTTTGTATCTTGAAATACGCACGAACAAAAAAAGAAACTCAAATGTCATTTTAAAACTGGCGATTTCTATGGTTTAAGAACGAATTTGTTTCAACCATAGATAGTTTCAACTACAGAGTGTAAGTTTTATGTTTGTCGAGTAATTTTTTATCCATTTTTAGTGATCCTCGTATTCCACATTCATTCATTACTGTCAGTAAAATCTCGTGTTCTCCTTTCATTCCAGTGCTCTGATATATAAAATATATCAGAGGACTGGAATGATTACAAAGCTCAATAAAAACTCATTTTGTTTTATATAAACTCATTTTATTTATATAAGGTAAAAGCTGGCTACGTCATACCATTGTGACTATTTGACGGAGTATTGGATATATGAACAGTCGTGTAACTCTGTTTTGGTTTCTGCTGCATAGAAATACTAAGAAGAGTTGCATCGTTTTAAATTTTTTGCTGCAGTTCTATTAGCTATTCCTAGCGAATGATTCTTTATCCTATTTGTAATACTCTTATTTCGGGATGAGGAAGCTCCAAGTAAAGACTTTGTTCTCGTAAGTATTTATTCGGTGACAATAACGGTTTAGACAAACGTTTGTACAGTAAGATGCGGTCTGAATAACAATGGTAGTAAAAGAGAGAGCGACTCGACATTCACGCGCCCTTTTATACATTCTCTCTCTGTGATGCAGTCTCTTTCTGGCGTCGCGACATACGTTCCTCAGATCTATTACACTATTTAAAAGACTTCCATATTAACCATCCTATCCAAGACCATCTAAGGGCCGGCTATTTCAAGTTGGATTAAAATAAGCGTTCTTTTAAAGCATAGATTTTTACGTTCTCCACCAATCAGACGATCCGTTTTCGTAAAAATCTACGCTTTGATCGACCGCTTACTTTGATCGAACTTGAAACAACTGGGCCTAAGACGTCTATTAAAATCATTTTGAATTTTGGCTTTTGAAAAACATTTCCGATAAACCCCATAAACATTATTGAATAGCGTTATCACTAAATTTCACTTAAAAAGAACAAAATTAAAATAATTTTTGATGTGAAACATCTTTCCTCTCGCTTTCCTGCAATCTATGGCAGCGATTTCGTGAAAATGAACGGAAATGTGTAACAGGAAAAAAGACGCCGAGGAGAGCGCGCAATTTCATTTGACCAATGAGCACGCGCGAGGCATGCGCGACGGAAAAATCATCGTTTATAAACAATGAAATATTTTTTTTTTTGGGAAACATACAGTACAATTTTAAAAAAATATATATGATATCAAAAAAAATATTCGTTTAGAATGACTAGTGAAGTTTCCTCGAAGCTGGTAAAAAAAACAATGGTAAAGAATATGTGATAAATAATAAATATTTCAAAGATTTAAATTATGATAATGCATAAAATGGGTGGGGTGGGAATGAGATTACGGAGTTTCATTTTAAATAAAAGTAAATTGTCAGTAAAAATGTCTAGATTATTTGTAGAATTTAACAGATTGTATTTTGAGGTGGAACGAGTTACAAAGCAGTTTAAGTAGTTAGTCCTACCAAAGTTTGGGTAAAATAAATTATTTGAACGCGTTGAGTATGTAGGACAACTTAAACCTATTTGCTCTAATAAATAGAGTGAGTCAACCAAGTTATTCAAGATTTTATAAAGATAACACAGATCTTGTATGCATCTTCGACATGATAGAGGAGGGATTTTATGGTAACACTCGCTTTCCGTGTATGAGTTGAATTCTAAACGGGAACGGAAATTTAAAATATTGGGAAATTTGTATTGGATTTTTTTTTCAAGTCGCTCACTGTAAGAGAATAATGAGTGTTCCAGACTACTGATCCAAACTCCAGTTGACTGCGTACAAATGAAAAATATAAAGTGATTAATGTTTATGGTGATTGAAATGGGTTTGTCGTTCTTGCAATGAAACCAAGGAGTCGATATGCTTTAGCAATTACCGATTCCATATGTGGGATGAATGTTAATTTAGAATCTAAGATGACACCGAGATCCCTCACCTGAGTGCAGATGTTGAGTTGCTTATTGTTGAGATGATAATTATAGGATAAATTTTTTCTTTTTTTGGAGAATGAAATGATATGACATTTATCGATATTTAGGGGAAAGTTGGTTATTTTTTCAGTACTTTATAAGTCTATTTATGTCATCTTGAAGCAACAAACAATCAGTGGGGGACTTAATCTCTTTGTAAATTTTTGCATCATCCGCGAACAAAGATAATTCAGCATGCAGAAAACAATGCTTGATGTCATTGATGTAAATTAAAAATAAAATTGGGCCAAGATGTGACCCTTGGGGTACTCCGGATGGTACTTTTTTAGAGTCAGAGTTAAACCCGCGTAATGCTACTGCCTGGTTTCGATTATTGATATAGTATATAAACCACCTGTATAAATCACCGTGTATACCCAGGTATCGCAGTTTCCTCAAAAGTATTCGATGGTTGATTTTATCAAAGGCTTTTGAGAAATCCGTATAGAGTGCATATACTTGTAATCGGCATAGGAGGCTGACTGGAAATCCAGGCTGACCCTATTCTTGCCTAGACCCTTGCAACTACCGGAGACAATGCCCTGGCATCTATTTCTGCGCAGCAAGATACCTAGGTGAAAAGCGTCAAGAGATGTACTTCTGTGATCCTCCTGCGTCTCCTTCCTAACATGCACGGTAAATGATTTTATGTCACTCTCAATGTACAGATTTCGGGATAAGCTGGGTTGATTATAGATATTAGTTGGAGGAGGAGGGGGAGCATGGGATATCCTTGGGGCATTATGAGGAACCTTTTCTGTGGATATTTGAGAGCCTTTGCAGGGTTCTGTATATGTCTATGTCTTTTCCTAACACGAACTGTAACATAAGCCGACGGAGAAGGAGGAATGATGGAATCTGGCACGGTTACCAGAGAGCTCTCTGAATCGGAATCAACATTCTTACAGTAGCCGGCAAACATCTTGAAAGTTTTCGGCGTAGTGGGGGGAAGTTTGCGCATGTACTATTCTACCAACGAGACCCAAAATTTGTCTTCTGCGCATTCCCCCACTACGCCAAAAAATTTCAAGAAGTTTGCCGGCAACTGTATTAGACGGGGGGTCCGGGAGGAGCTCCTCCATGGTCCCGAAAGAATTCGGGGACCCGGATAGAAATTAATTTGGGACTAGTGGTAAATATGCCAAAAGGAACTTAAAAAAAAAAACAGAAAAAGGAAATGTAATAAAAAAAAAACAAAAAAAAAAGTCACACAAAAACTGCCACTTAAAAGTAAAAAGATCAAAGCACAAATAGTTGAAAATCTAAACCGATTAAAAAAATTACCACAACAATAACAAATTAACCGAGAGGTAGCGAAACGCGACCGACTCACACCACAGACACCGATCCAATCTGAAGCTAATTTATATATGAGGAAAGTAGACGAAGTTTCTTATACCACCATAAATTAGCGTGCGAGGGAGGGCGTCCCTGTCGCGTAACAGAAGTTGCCAGGGTGTAAATTTATTACACAATACACAATGTACAGAATGTCCGGTGACCGGTGTCGTAGCCTTTAACAGGAATTTGGTCGGGCAGCACTAAAGAAACCAAGTCGTAATAGCGGCCGTTCTATCTGTCAAACTGTCAAACGGTAATATCGGTTCATTATTTGCTTTTTCAGCTTCGCAAAACTTTAATACTTCATTGGCAATTGTTCTTGCACCATCCCGGACTATTTAGGATGTTTTGGACATAATAATTCAGTTTATATTGGTAATCAAGATGTCACAGCTCCCGAGCATATACAAAATTGTACTGAATGACAGGGCGAGGGGTCACCGCCGGGTGCGGGCGGGGCGGGTTTTAGTTCCAAAGTCGCCGCACGCCAAGTTATTGTGGTTGATGCGTCCGCGACCTGCATGTGACGTTCCGTATCGCGTCCTTTTTAAATTAGAATATGAGTTTTATTTTAAAATAGGTTTAGGTAATTTCGCGCGGCACCACGGGTTGCCACCCTGCACCGCCAGGGGTTGGTAGGGTGCCATTGCGGGTGCGGTGAGACTACCCCCCTCCCCCGCAGACACAGAGGGTTGGAGCTGCGTGCCCCAACAGCCGTTTTTGTCTCGTGCCGACCGGCATCACCGCAGCAGCTACTACAGGCTCCCGAGGAAGGCCTGACGCTTTCCTGCAGCTCGCCCCCGGCGGTGAACGGCGGGCCGACGCCACGTGGATCCCGCGACTGGACGCGCCGAACCTGGAACACGTGCGCTTCCCGCGAGTTTCCGAGACTCCGGCCAAATCCCGTGACCGGACGCGCCAAATCTGGACCACGGGCGCTCCCCACGAGGCTGACCACCCTGGCATCCAGATTGCGGCCACGAGGGCCGCCGATAGTGAATATGTTTCTTTTTTGTGAATTTTTTTTTAACTGAATGTGACAGAGACACGATGAACTTATATGAAAGTCGGACTACTCACGTGTAGGTTAGGGGTAATTCTTTAGTTAGTGATAAGTCTTTTAGTTGATAAGGGTTGAGAAGAATTTTGTGTTTTTGATTAAACGTGTAAACATTTAAATATACGTGTTATATTTTGAAATTCCCGCTCCACCTTCCTTCACAAGGCATTTTCTTGATAGACAAAGACGCGTAGCGTCCTAATTAATCTATCAGATTAATTTAACCTCCCTATCATGGTCAAGCAAAACGGCTCAGGAAATATACATAGAAAAAAATGGGATAGATAAAAAATGTAAAACATTCCATATTTCGGTTTCAATAACAAATTTTGATTAAACAGATTAAATTGGTCTGTGTTTTAGTTTGTTGTTGTCTATGGTTGTTGCACGTAATCCGTATTTACGATTGTTTGTAATTTTCGTGGGATGCGGGATTTAAATAACTATTAATCTATAAGATATATAATATGTAATTGATTTCTTATTCGTATTATATTGCACCTTTTTGACATTCTTGTAGTCGGATCTAATCTGACAGTTGTGTTCCAATAGTGTCCGACCCTGGTTTTCGCAATACCAGGAAATGCTATGATTCAACATCCACTAAATACGTGAAAAACAATGACTAATAAGGATATTTGCGCTTGAATCTAATCAGGAATGTATGGGAATTGCTTCGCAATGAATTATTATTGTTGCAAATCAGTGAAGGGCATGTATTTTGCCACCTAATTTTACAATGTTTGTTAATATTGAGAGTTGTATATATTGAAATAAATATACTGTCACGATGGTTCCTGCACCTAGTACCAGTTTTGCTTGGGATTACTGGGTGGCACCTCCGGATCCCGTGGAGTTGCATTGCTTCCTGCCAAATAGTATTTATATCCCTCTACTGGCAGATAGAAATGCAACTCTCCATGAAGTTAAAGAGGTTAGTATTTGACAATGCAGTATTTTTATTATTACGTTACTGAATTGTCATTGAACGTTATTTACAATATGTGAATGCTCGCGTTAAGTTTATTATTTACAAACACGATGACATTACTTACCTATAACATGATTATTACAACATATTTTTATTACATATCAGAAAATATGTATATTTTTCTAATGCATCATAACAATGGATATTTATTTTCATGGAAGCTTTCTATATTTAAACGGATTTAATTACACATTTAATGCATCACATACATCACTTCTGATTCTTATGTTTTATATTGTAGAATGTTCAATATTAAAGAAATAAGGTGACATCACATGTATTAGAATTCTGCCATGTCTTAAAAGATATCAAAATTAGTAAACTGTTTCACTCGTCAGAAATAAATTATTTTATCAAGCAGATTAACATTATCTATTTACTTTGGTTAGTAGTTTTTAATGTGTATTGTTTTTAACAATTTAATGTTATTTGGATATATTTTTTGGAATTGGTTAACAAATCGATTTTTCATTTGAATTCATCTACAGCATGTATTTCACTTATTTTTGTTATCCATTCCTCCCAAAAAGTTAGATTTTTAAATTAATTGTCATTTGTATTTTGATGAATGAAAATTTTTAGGAAATGTTATTATTTGCCTCAGTTATAAAATATAAGTATGCATATTAATGGAAAAAATGGTATTAGCAAAAATCTTTTGTAACAATAATGCTATTTAATATTTAGCTCGATTCCAATATTGACTTTTCTTTATAAAATTCATCGCTTTAAGCTATTACGATCGAATGAACATTGTATTTAAGCAATGTTTAAACATTTTAAAACTCCACCACCAGCCGTTGGAATTAATGCATTAAAGATAGCAATTTACATATATCTTTTCAAGCCGTGAAAAAGGAAACAAAGATGGTGGAAATCATTAGTGGGGACCATTTTTCTTATTTTTTATATAAAAAATATACACTAGTGTTTAATGCGATAAAGGTAACACAGATGTACTGATACATGTGGTAAGCAAGAGCAGTTTTGGGTTTGTTTTCAATTTTTGAGGAATAGTGTCTTGAGAAAATTTGTAAAATTATATTGTATATATTTTCATACATCAAATTTAATTATTTTTTTGAGTAATATAAATTATTATATTACGTTATGCTCATAATTTTGAATTAACTTAAAAATCAAATTTTGCTTCTTATTGTTATATTTTTTGTTCATAAATTGCTTTTCGTGTCTTACTATTTTCATTCTTTATTTAATATATACTTTTTTTAATAGTCCCTTTTTTAACCATAGATTGTTTTACATTATTATTTTCAATCTACCCATCTCATTTGTGTATTCTTGCAGGATCTTTGGGAATCTGCCCCAAAACTACCTCTTCATGGCATGCTCCATGATATGTCGGAGTACATCTTCCAGTACATTAATCCATTGGCTGCAATTGAAAATGTGGAAGACGAGAATAAAAGGTTGCGAGACTTGAAACCATACTTTGGAATACTGAGGATTATTGAGCGCAGAACTGACAACGCTGGAGATAATCTTCTAAATTCGCAAATCAGTCATCTTATAGGCAAAGGTGAGCATGCCTTAATTGTTTTGAATCTAGTAGCCCCTGCTTTGGTGAGTCTGATCTTGTCTGAGTCTTTCAAGAAGAATTTCAGATACATAATCATGAATAGCACTGCCAGTGTGATGTGACACACATCGACACAAAAGTGATACATGAAGAAGTACACCAAACACAGATTCCATACGGCATAAGACTTCTGGAACATTCTGTATGAAATTGCATCATTTAAAAAAAAAATGGTTGCTTGATCATTTCAGATACCTACTTTTCACCTATCCGTGTGAAAGTCAAATCAATTTTTATCTGCCATCTTGGATTTGGGCCTAATTTTCTTTGCAGCAACAGGTGAAAATGGGGCCTTGCAGAGGTTTTGAAAAAAAAATCGTTCTCCCGTAATAGATAAAGGGTTCTGGTTTCCACTAACATAAAAAAGACAATAGGGTTATAGAAAATGTATAGTTATAGAAAACTTTTTATCTGGTTCTCCATTTGAGATATTTGACCTTGAAATCAGCAAAAATTGAAATTTTCAAAAATTTTATGCCAAAAAAGGCAGAAAGGGTTTATCATTGTTATATAAACCAAATTTATATATAAACCAAATGAAAATATTTAAAGCATGACTTTAAATTGGGGAGCATGATTACTGATTTTGATTACCTTTAGAAGTGACCTGGGGTTGGAACAGGGTGGAAATTTTTGTATTATAACTATGTCTAATAGAGTTTCCTTCATAGGCTAGGACCCCTTCCTGCCTTTTATGACATAAAATTTTTGAAAATTTCAATTTTTACTGATTTCGAAGTGGAATATCCCAAATGGAGGACTAGATAAAAAAAATTGCCAATATATATGTATACTGGTACTTAACAAAGTACCAGTACACACATAATTTTCGTAAGTTTTATTTTGTGATTTTTTTATGCTGTGGCTCACCGTCTTATGCCTATGGACAAACATAATACGTGCTGTAAAAAAAGTTTTTTCCTGGGGACGACTGGGATACATACGTATTTAATTTATAAATAAATATTACTCAGACCAGCTTTGATCAGAGTTTGTGGATTACATATTTATAGTTTCATTTTGCAGAAATACATATAAAGTAACAGTTATTTTATCTTTGCGGAAATACATAAAAGTAACAGTTATTTTATCTTGTCAAATAAAAGACAGAATAGGTTTAAACGAGATGTATTTTAAGAGACATGGAGGTTTGAAAATTAAAACACGAATCCATTAAAACGCTATAAAATGTGGAAGAAATTGTAACATAAAAAAAAAGAAATGAACATTGAGGAATGATTCACAGGGGAAAGAAGAGGGCCTCACAGGACCGTAAAGGTACACAAACAAATTACGTGAAAGTTCAGATTGTAAATAAACACATACTATAGTCCTGGAACATGAATAGGAATACAGTAGAACCTCGTTAATTCAAAATACCCAAAAAAACAATTTCGAATTATGCGGAATCCCGTTAATTCGAAATTTTAGGTACAAAAAAAATCGCGACGCGATTGTAAACTCTTTGAAAAATGTTAAAACTCTTTAAAAAATGTTAATTGTGTTAAATTTATGGTTATACTTAAGAAATTATTTTGAAAATGCAATATTTAATTTAAGTTAATGTTAATGTAAAGATCGCGACATTTCTATCGCTTAAGTAAATATTGACATATTTGCTGTTCTCACTTCTGAAAAAATCTTTTTTTCCATTTCGTCGCGTCTGGATGGCCGTTATCAAAATGTTTAGTTATATTTTAATTTAAACTAAATTGAACTTTGTAATTCACACACGTTGAGTTAATTTAACACGACTATAGTTTCGAGAGGAGCAGTTCCTCTCATCATCAGGTGTAATAATGTTGTATAAATTTTAAACATGAAAAACAATTTAAAACACGTTTAAGTACGAGGATTAGTGCAAACACCACAAACTGAAACTATCTGCGCATATCAAGGCAGCCAACTGAAGAAGGCTTACACAGGATTCCCTAATTTTAAGAATCGCGACGTACTATGTATGAAAAAAGGGCATTTCATAAAGTACCATGATTTGATTGCGAAATTTGCCAAGAATCATAAGACTGTGAAAAAAGCCATTAATTTTGTGGAAAACTTCTGTTTTTCATATTTCAAGAAATCATTTCGAAAACGCAATATTTATTATGTTAATAAAAAGATCGCGACATTTCTATTACTTAAATCCTCGATATTGACATATTTGTTCTCACTTGCGGAAAAAAATCAAAATATTTTTCAATTTTGTCAAATTTAAAAAAAATCGAATTACGCAAACTAAAATGTATTGATTTATGGCCCAAGGGGCTAAAAATATTTCAAATTACTAATTACCAGGGTTTTTTAAATTATCGGGGTTAATCTACTATGAAATTCACATTTTGGGACTGGCAAGTTTTAAAAATTTCGAATTATCGGAGTTTGATTGATGGGGTTTTACTCTATTACCAGATTTAATATTATAAAAATTTAAATGCCTGTTTACTTATTTATATCGTCGTGCCTATTTTGAAACAATCTGAATCATTTTCGGCCTTCCCATAACAAAACAATGTGCTAGAAAGAATATTTTCGTCACCCACTCCCATCTACGCTCAGCCACCCCCACCAAACTCGCACATTTTAAATGGGACAATAAGGGCTATCCACCACCATAACCACCGGGGGGTGGTAGTATCTGGTTGTGAAGAAAACTTGGCGGATAGGGAAACAGGGGTTTCTTTTTATATATATATATTGACTAGTTAAACATTCGAGACACATTTCAGACAGAGACATCTTGACGACAACATTATTAAATTGAACACCTTGGAACATAAATACCTTGGAACAAGGGCAGTGTAGTGTGTCGAGGATACTAACGAACACCTGGTGAAGCGAGGTATGACACCGAGGAAATCTTTGGAAAAGTCGCCATCGTGATGAAGAGAATTCTAGGAATCAGATGTTAGCATGGTTAATATGGGTATGGCGTGGGTTAGCCCGGCGGAGATGAGGGTGGTGAGGGATGCATCAGAAGTAGATGACGAGAGAACCAGGAATAGCAATGGTTTTTCTGGCCATGGCCTTGAAGAAGGGGAGTTCGTTTTCAGGTAGCTCTTTGTAGAGAACTAAGTTTTTCGACAGAGATTGCTATCGAACAAGGGGGCAGAATGATGCACCGGAAGATTCAGGCAAAGTAATCAGGCCGGAGCTGTGGAGTCTTCGTAGTAGGTGTAGTCAATTGGACAGCCTCAATAAGAATAATGGTCACAGAATTTATATTTACTGGTTTCCACAGAAGAAATGGCAAGGTCATCAGGAAGATAAAGTCTGGATTATAATACTTTTGCTGGTCGCGGGGCTACCGGTCACTTGGAATGTGTACGAAGTATTTATTGTTTGGGCGTAAGATTTAATCATGTTATTTAGTGTTTGTTTCAATCATGCGCGCAATTTAGGGATTGTAGAAACTGACCTACGCCAGCGCGCCTACTACTGGCAAAATACCACCAACCCTTATCCCGTATGCGGCAGCAGTGAATTCTCAATTTATAAACAATAGTGAATTCCTTAAAAATTTCCTCGAGTAATACTGGTTTTTTATATTTATCTCAGAAACACCGCATTGGGATATTGCATCTTTGCTTTTATACCCTTCATATATGGTAATGCACATGATGACATGAAAATATCTGGGAACACAACATTTTTATAATTACTGCTAAAAAAGCTCATGTTTTAGGTATTCACGTGGAAAAAACCCATAGATAAGACGGTTAATCTGTAACTCGGTTAATCCGTATAATTGAGAGTTTACTGTAATATATAAAGTTAATCAGCATCTCTGATATCTATTGTATTAACTTTTTGAAGTTGTGTACAAGAATTTTCATAAAACTATTTACAATGGTGCTAACTTGGTATAATTTTCAGTTAGGGTAATTTATTTTATATGTGATTTTTTGTCATTAGTTTCCTAATACAAGGCCTTATTTTGGGTTTCTCGCTAACAACACACATTGTTGGAGTGAGCGGTCGAATATATGTGTAGGGGCAATAACCAGCTGCGTCACCAGTTTCACGGACAGTGGCGTAATCATTCCACCGGTGATTGCACCTCGAGTGTAACGTTTACCACTATTGTCCAGTTAACGCAGCATCAGCATTCTACATGTGATTGCACCGTGGCTGCATCAGCTGTACGTAGCCCAATGACCACCATTGTCAAATACTGGTGACATAAGCACTCCCAGGGCGTTGCACCATCCGAACTTCCAACGGTCACAATGTCCCTTTGTAGTGGAATCACTACAAAGGGACATTGTACTGTCACACGTCTATCAGCCAATTTCATTCGTTTACGCTGATCAGAATAATTCCGATCGGAAATCAGATATTCAAATAACAGCGTCAGCAATATGGATTCACGGCTTGAAGGGGAACACACAAACAGTCAAACGGGTACATAAATTGTATCCCCGCTACATCTAGTGTGGTAGTCAAGCTCTCGCACCTGCTCGAGACGCGCCGTCTACATAGCCGGCTTTATACGCAAAATAGTAAGAATATTTATGCAACACATATTCCGTTTTTGCATATCTATTTAAAAAAAAAAAAATTGGGCTGAAATGTAATTAAAAAATGACTAGTGCAAAATTTAGACACACATTTTTTAATTTGCACACACAGAAGGTATTACTTTTTTAATGCATGACCACAATAATTTAATCGCAAAATGTGGTCAACTACCACTGATAGAATATTAAGATTGTATAAATTCCGACAATATGCAAACGTTGATTCAACTTATTTTTCTCCTGTAACATGTTTATTAACTCTCGTAATACCAACTACCTTGTTGAAAAGCAATTTTACTACCAACTACGAATAAAAATAATCTCTTTAATTATTTTCCCATTTTTCAAATACAGCAAAACCCTGTTAATTCGAACCCTGATATTTCGAAATTTGCCATAATTCAAAATTTGTAAGACCCACAAGTCTGAAAATGTTAATTTTGTAGTAGATTAACCCTGATAATTCAAAAACACCAGTAATTCATAATTTTTAGCCCCTGCGCCATAAATCAACACATTTTAGTTCACATGTTTTAAATTTTTTTTTGAAATTTGACAGAATCAAAAAAAATATTCAGATTTTTTTCGCAAGTGAGAACAACAAATATGTTAATATCAGGTACTTTTGTAATAGAAATGTCACGATCTTTGTATTAGCATAATAAGTATTGCGTTTTCAAAATGATTTCTTGAGACATGCGAAAATACAGATGTTTTTCACAAAATTAATGGCTTTTTTCATGAGTTTTACGATTTTTGACAAATTTCGCAAGAGCATCCCAATTTTTTTTTGTACCTTGTGTTTTGAATTAATGGGATTCCGCATATTTCAAAATGTTTTTTCGGTTCCCTTAAATTTCGAATTAACGAAGTTCTACTGTAGGTGAAAAATGTTACTCATACTGTATCTCGCTTATTTTTTCAGATTTTTGTAAACAGAGGATACAAAACAGTTGAGAAATATTTTTAAACTAGCTGTAACCTGTCAAAAATTAAGTGTTTATTCATTTTATTAAAAAAAAAAATTCATTAAAAATTTTTTTTTTTCTTTAATAATTAATATTATGAATAAAATAGACATGAAAATAAAATCAAAAATAAAATGAGAAGAAAAAATATTTAAGTAGCGGAAATCGATCCCAAGCTTCCTGGGTGGGAGTCAAATACTCTCACCAGAACACCACAGTGTAAGATGCCGCAGGTTGCGGAAATATCATTTATTAATCATATGTTCAAGTTTTATATATGTACTCTATTTTTCAAACATCCCACACAGAGTGGTGGCGTCTTCCGTAAGTCTCGGCGTTCGAGTTTGATCGCCTGGGGTTTAAGCCCCAGCTGCGGCCATTTTTAATTTAGTTTTTTTAGCCGTGAATTTGAACAAAATTACGGACATTACGCGAAGTTACGTAGACAAACGGACAGACAGGCAGACAGATGGACAGGCGGACAACGAAATTATTATAATTGGGATATAAACTACCAAGAAATATTTATAATTTTATGTTGTGTGCACACTTTTCTATTATATGAAGTTTGTCCTCTGCGATCTGATCTAACTCATTATGGTATAACTGGGATTAACTTTGGTGTGGTAACTCATATCATCTATCTGCTTCTTTTATATGTAGCCAGTGGTAGTGCAAATGATAGGGAAATATATTTTTTGCATGAATCGTACAAAACCTCAGTTATAGCTGTGAAACTGCTGTTTAGGTGAATTTAAAGAATAATGTAACACCAACTGAAACTCTCACAATAATCATTGCATTTAATGAAGATCGAAGAACTGCTGGGTTAATTACGGGCAGTGAGGTGCATTAGGTGCAATGCGCAGTGTATGTCGGTTTGTGTTTGCATATTATTATATATGTATATGTTTTGTCTTTGATGGGAAAAAATGTGATGAAAAACTATCCATAAGTTTTAATAATTTTAATTATTAAAACTCATGGATAACCATAATTCTTTTTTTTCCGCTTGAGTATGGAATCTTAGCATGGCTATCTGCCACAACATATTATATCAGCCATTTAAATATATCTAAAAAGAGTATTATAAAAACCATTTTAAACCTTCCAATCAGAACGCCCTCGAAAAAAAAACACAAAACCAAACAACAATAGAACTCTGACTCAAACGGAAATTAGAAATGTACCAACTTTTAACACAACTTTTGGTCAAACACATAATTTATTTTGCAACTAAGCTCCACAACATCCTTCGTCCAACCTTGAAAAATATTGAAAAGATTGATGAGTTTAAAAAAAAGATAAAAGTATGGTTAAATAAAATTGATAAAAAGTGTACTAAAAATGACAGGAATTTAAAAAATAAAATAAATAGGATAAAACTAGTCTGCCTCAACGCAGGAACCCCTAGTGAGGAGGACTAAGAACAAAAACACTAACAACAACCACTTATTTTACTTCCTATTATATTATCTACATATGTATACTTGTATCTAAATAGAAGTTAAAAATTGTACTCAAAACTATTTTAGTTAAATATATCTGCTATTCTGAAAATAACAATATTGAGATGTCAGATCTTTATCTCAACACATATGGATGAAATTAAAAATAAAAATGAACCAGTCGTAGGTATACGGCGGTACATATTCAGTGTTCGTCGTACTTAAATAAGACGACTTGTATATTTTCACATATCTCTCTCAAAGTAGAAATCTTTATTTGCGATGTCCGATTTCTCCGGTCTGGTCTGACAGCTGCCCTCCACCGCAAACGTAACCTCACAATTCTCATGTTTAGACTAAATTACATGAAATAAGTACTAATGCTGTATTTAAAAACTTATAGAAAAAAGATTATTTCATATGCACTTTTAATTTCACCTCCCGCTTCATCCTGATATAAAATTATGGCTAAATTGTCATTGTCACGTTGGGCCATAGAAAAGGGAAATATTGTTGGACTCTATATATATTTGACATTTAACCGTCATGTATTTCTTTCTCCCTCTGACCACACCCCCGTCGTATACCTACGTCTTGTTTATTTTATTTTTTTATTTTCGTCTATTAAGTGTTGGGATAAAGATCTGACATCTCAATATTGCTATTGTCAGAATAGCACAGAATATTTTAGATGAGTCCTCCAAATAAACTAAACATTTTAATAACCAAATTAATTAATCAATTAGAAAGACATACAGAAAGATCTAATTCACGAAATAATATTAGGTTACTACTGGGATTCGAACCCAGGTCACCTCCTTTCCGGGGCCGATGCTCTGGTCACTAAGCTATAGCAACCCTCTATGTTTCCGCGAATATATCGATCTTATATGTAGTTCTTATTTTTATTAATTGATTAATTTTTATTTTTGTCCATAGAGCAATCCACTTTTGTGATAGGGTAGTTGAAATTACTTTGCAATGCCACCGCTAGATGTAACATGAATTATTCAATTAATTCTGGCATCCATCTAGCGGTGGCATTGCAAAGTAATTTCAACTACCGTATCAAAAAAAGTGGATTGCTCTATGGACAAAAATAAAAATGAATCAATTAATAAAAATAAGAACTACATATAAGGTCGATATATTCACGGAAACATAGAGGGTTGCTATAGCTTAGTGGTCAGAGCACCGGCCCCGGAAAGGAGGTGACCTGGGTTCGAATCCCAGTAGTAACCTAATATTATTTCGTGAATTAGATCTTTCTGTATGTCTTTCTAATTGATTAATTAATTTGGTTATTAAATATTTCACAGAACTTTGTTCTGAAAAATTACAACTTCACAAATATGAATGTGTTCTTGAATATATATATTAACATTTTAGTCTCACCATGTTCATATGTGAGGTTGAATGAACTTGTCCTGTAGATTGAGTAATAATAAATTAACTTTACCGAAAACGAATTAAGAAAATTATCAGTTTTATTTTATTCTAAAGAAATAAAAATATTAATTGTATTCCATAAAATATTTTATTTTCAGATCTTAATGAATTTGACACATTGAAGAGCTCTGAAGTGAATGACTTCCGGCTGAAGATGCGTGTTCTGGGAGAGGAGCAAGCTGCAGCCAGGCGTCGAGCTGGATGGCTTCAAAGACTTTGCCACCAGTTCCCACCTCGATTGGCTAACTCGCCCATGCTGCCCCAGACACTAGCCAATAGGCTGAGGAATAATAACTTTGTGCTTGTGACCAGGTTTGAGAACACCGAGGTGAGTGAGATGTTTATGTGCCATTAAAAATTAAACTACGCTTTTTACTATGCATTCATAAGAGATCATCATTACTGGACATATATACAAGATTTAAGGTTAGGTGAAGAAAAATAAGGGAGTTGAAAAATAAAATTCGACTGTTTTGATTTGCATTTACAAATTCCTTATTCCTCTTCATAATTTAGAGCTTCATCCTCCCAAGCCTGTCTAATATCATTTGCTGCAGATCTGAAATAAAAAGACTGCTTAATTATGTGCTTTGATGCATGTGTATGCATGTCAGTAAAAGTCATAAATAATCTTTTTTATCCCGATTCCATAGTCTGTATTCTGTCTAAATAAAATACCTTTCATCGTCAGATATTTCAGTTTTATTGATCCTCGTTATAGTTTTTATCATCGCCACCAACTCTGATCTCATCAAAGACTCTTCGGTCTCTTCTTTTCCTTCCATTATTGGACAGCCGGTTATTATTAGAGTTTGCAGAGCTGGTAGAGTCTTAAAAAATAATTTAAATATCTGTATCGTAAGGTCACTGGCACAGGGGAAATGTCCGTAATAATTCTAATTTAGAGATTATTCCTTATATAGTACATGTAAAACTCATTTTAAGAAAATATCCGTATTCAAAATACATGGAAAATGATGAATAAATTTTAATATGATATCTTTCCATATAAAAATGCGATAAAAAATGCAAGTGAAGATATGATAAAAAATTGTGAGTTTGGTTAACTTTGCCAGACAATCGCCTTAACATATAATGCGAATTCCTGTACGAGTTAAAATTGATACTGCATGAGTAAATTAAATATAAATATGTACCATGAAAACTACTGGTGAATAGAGTAACTTATGCGTGCAAATGGCAATGTTTTTATGTAGAGCTGAGTGCCCTGATGATTTAAAGAATAAAAACAAATTGATTGGCTCGCAAACATTTAAAAAGCTATCGTTTTTATTTTATTGGGATGGATTTAGTACCCAATGTACATACCATTACACATAATTCATCTAGGATAATACACTCACTCTTATCCTGATATATTTTTCTTCTTCCGCTGCTAATGTGTAATTGTCAATTTTTGAGGTTATACTTGAGACTTTTTAAGAATATAAATCCAATGATAGTGTGCAACGGAGCTAAGAAAATGTAAAGAACAATGTTTCAATTCATTATAAAACCTTTATTTTATACTACAGTGGTACCTCGACATACGAGTGCCCCAACATACGAGTTTTTCGAGATACGAGCCGGCGAGCGAGTGATTTTTGCTTTGAGTTACGAGCGAAATTCGAGATACGAGTTCGGTTCAGCACAGCAGCATACGGAGGTTATGCAAGAAATTGGTTTCGAGAAGTCAGAGGAGGAGGAGGTTATTTCTACAAGTGAGATAAAGGAGATTTTAGAAATGTGGGAGAGAGTTTCACAGTTCGTGGAAAAGAAACACCCAGAAAAAGTTGCAACAGGTCGTGCATCTGATCTTTTTAATGACACTTGCCTAACTCATTTCCGGAACATTCTGAGAGGGAGGAAGAAACAAACCTCCTTGGACATGTTTTTTTCTAAACGGCCTACAGGTGAAAGCGAGAAAAATGTAGCGAAAAAGGCAAAGGCCAGTGAGGATATCTAATTTATTTCTTTACATTCTCTTTTTTGTTTTTTTACAATAAATATTTGTCATTTATAAATACATTTTTATTATTCAAAACCACGTAACAAAAATAACTGGGGTGACATTTTGGGGGTTGGAACGGATTAATGGTAGTTCAATTGTTTTGTATGGGGAAATTTGCTTCGAGATACGAGTAATTCAAGATACGAGCAAGGTTGCGGAACGAATTAAACTCGTATGTACCACTGTAGCTGCAATCGACTGTAACCGACACCCATGAAATAGTAATAATGACTTATCAAAATATTTAAAAAAAAAAATTATATCTTCCCTGCTGGCAGTTAATGGTACTATTTTAAACCCTGGCCATTGTGCTGGGTGGAATATGAAATGGTTCGCGTCTTTGCTAAACCCTAGTATATTATATAGTATATTTTTGACAGCCCACAGAGAGGCGGCGGTAGCAATATGTGTTCAGTGGCCGGTTCGGGTTTGCTGGCCCGGGATTCAAGCTCCATCTCCGGCTGTTTAATTAGCCGTTTTTTTAGCCATGAATTCAAACAAAATGATGGATGTTACACAAAGTTACGGGGACAGACAGATGAAATTATTATATTTAGTTTAACTTTTACCGCAACTCTCTCTGCATGTTTTGTACACTGTGGGAATGCACTCTTACCTTAAGCTTTTTCAATTCATCCATCACGTCAATGTTGCATGATCTCAAATTAAGGTAGTTGAGTTTGGTTAAATTAACACCAAAACTGCCAAGTTCTTCAATTGGATTTTCCCGCAGGTGTAAAGTTTTTAAATTGACCAATGTGTCTATTCCGGACAAGTCGACAATTTTATTTCCAGCTAGGTAAAGCTTTTCTAAACTTTCAAAATCCAATTCTTTGATAGTCCAAATGGAATTATAACTCAAATCCAATATTCGTATCATCGTTAGAGGATATTCAAAATTGGTAGTGGTAATTTTATTTCTTCTCAATTCTAACGTATTTAGCAGTGGTTGATTTATACCTTTGCAACTCTTAATCATATTTTCATTTAATAATAATACTTGTAAATATTCCGTTTCTTCCAGTGCTGCCGATTTTAGTAAATTTCTATCAGCTTGAATTAGTATCACAAATTTCATAGTTGTCAAAATTTGTAAATCATTCAGTTTTAATTTGTTCCCAGAGATATCAATAAATAGTAAATATTTAAATTGTTTTATAACATCTATATTAGTTAATTTCATGTCTGTTGCACTTATTTTGATATAAGCATAACTGTAAATTGATTGTTTATACATTACATTTATTTCATAAGGCTAAAATTATTATTGAAAGAATTCTGAGGATGCATATTACCTGTTATACGCTTCTGTTTTACTTATGATGCTTAGCTTCTGCCGAGCTTCGTGTAAATGTAGTTTCCTCTTCGGAGGCTCTTCTTCAATTGATTCATCAACTTCATATTCCCCTTCATATTCATATGATTTATAAATATAATCATTCAGATTTTCAGACCCTTCTGCAGCAACCATTGAAGTGCTTGACATTTTGAAGAAATTTGCCAAATATGTTTTGGTTTCTTTCAAGAGAATGAGTATTTGAAGATGCATATTTGAATTTGGAATTTTTTCATTTGAATATTTTCTGAATTTATTTATTACAATCTTCAAAACTGGTACCTATTACCACAGACCTTTAGACATAAACTTATGTAAATTCCTTGGAACACAACCTGGTGCCACGGTTGGTTCCAATATGTTTAACTTGTTTAAAAAATTACTATGAGCTTGTAAATTTTAAAACAAATATGAAAAGGTCAAAATGTATTTAAAATCTTAAAAAGTATAATGTCTTAGTAAATAAATTGCTCTTTATTACAAGAAGATATTTTTACTTTAGGAGTTACACCATTTAAGGCATCAAAAATACATTAAGATTAAAAAATTAAAAATTTACATAACTATTACACATATAATTTTTTTTTTTTTAAAAATGGAGATGCGAACACGGAGTTCGTGTCACATCAATATTCTTACTATTTTCAAATTAAACTTAACGCTTGTGCTATGAAAATAGGACTAACTTGCTTGTCTGGAGTGAGATTCGAACCTGCGACCTTTGGATCACGAGGCGATAGTCCTAACCACAAGACCAACAAGCTACTCAACAAGTTTAATTATAATTGTTTACGGCATCTTATATTAATATATATAATATTATTATTTATCACTAGCTGTAACCTGTCAAAAATGACAGTACTTTTACACGTCGATTCCTAAGGAATAAGTATTTTTTTTATAGTATTTTTAAAAAAAAATTCAAAAATCCCACACGTCATGTTTGATTATCTGGGGCTTAAGCCGCATCAGCGGCTGTTTTTAATTTGGTTTTTTGGCAGTGAATTCAAACAAAATTACGGACGTTACACGAAGTTACGCGGACAGACAGACAACGAAATTATTATAATTGGGATAAAAAAAAATATTTTAAAAATTTCAAAATGGCAGAATTATATGTTGTCCCGCAAAGGCCCTTCTCCATGTCACCAGGGTTTGAAAAGGTTTCAGTCAAATAAAAAAGTTAATTATTTTCTTGTTAAATGATGTAATGTCTATGATGTTGCTTATAAAAAAAAAATCTTTTTTTTTTGCAAATGAGATCATTTGAATATAATTTTTATTTTGTTCCTAAAAAAAGATCAATGTTAAAAATTCATAATAAGCAAACAGCGAATTTTATCAAAAACACCATAATAAATATGCCGCATCATAGATTTATGAATTATATTAACTATTGAAACTGAAAAATATAAACTATTGAAACTGAAAAATGTGATAATAAGATGTGTGTAAAATTTGTAACAATTTGATCTAATATTATCTCCAAAGTCTGAAAAGAGGAGTTTTGAGAAAAACACAAAATAATACTGTAATTTGTTTAAGACTGGACATCCGTTTCGCAAACTATTGAATCTGTCAAATTGCATCTATAGATTGTGCGCTTTCAAGATGTGCGCGAGATGCCGTCTGAACGTAAATTGAATAAAAATTGCACTTTTGTCACATATTTACGTATACGTTTGCTAAAACAGTAAGGTTTTGATAGAAAGAGATGGTCATATGTTCTTCAATTTCGAGCGCCAGCGGAATACCTACCCAGGAGTCCCCGCGGAACTACTATCTGTGTCAAAATATTTACTTATTTTAACTTTTGACAGTCTGATCGGTCGAAGGGTGTAGGATTTGCATCGAAAATATATCAGCGGAGGGGAAGGGTTAAAAGAATAGGGAAGAAATGTTGCATATATTACCCACCGAGTCCTTAAGAATAAGTTTCCTAATTTTGAGTCCGATCGGTAAACGATGCATTGAAAATATATCAGCGGAGGAGAAGGGTTAAAAGAATAGGGGGGGAATGTGGGGAACAAAAATATGTTACCCGCCGACTCCTAAAGAATAAGTTTCCAAATTTTGAGTCCGATCGATCGAACGGTACAGATTTGCATCGAAAATATATCAGGGGGTGGGGAAGGGATAAAATAATAGGGGAAAATGTCGCCTGTGTTACCAGCTGAGTCCGAAAGAATAAGTTTCCAAATTGACAGTCCGATCGGTCAAGCGGTACAGATTTTCATCAAAAATATGTCAGGGGGGGGAGAGATATGAGAATAGGAGAAATATATTGCTTATGTTACTCACCGAGTCCTAAAGAATAAGTTTCCAAATTTTGAGTCCGATCGGTCATACGGTATAGATTTGCATCGAAAATGTCAGGGGGAGGGGAAAGGGAATGAGAATAGGGGGGAAATATCGCCTATGTTACTTGCCGAGTCCTAAAGAATAAGTTTTCAAATTTTGAGTCCGAGCGGTCATGCGGTACAGATTTGCATCAAAAATATGTCAGGGGAGGGGAAGGGGTATGAGAATAGGAGGAATGTATTGCTTATGTTACTCGTCGAGTCCTAAAGAATAAGTTTCCAAATTTTGAGTCCGATCGGTCATACGGTATAGATTTGCATCAAAAATGTCAGGGGGAGGGGAAAGGGTATGAGAGAATAGGGGGGAAATGTTGCCTATGTTACCCTCCGGGTCCCAAAGCATAAGTATGAAAAATTTGAATCGAATTGGACAAACGGTGTGGATTTGAATAGAGAACAGACAGACAGACATTGAGTTTTCTAGGTATAGATTTTCTTTTAGATTTATGTATTCTTATGATTGTATATATTACTAAATTCTTTCTGCTTTTTTTTTACGTTTATACTTCTTTACTATTGTTATTTGTTACTATTATATAACTAGCAAATGAGAGTAACTGCCACAGAACAGGTTTTACCTAGTGTGGCAGTTATTAATAACTTTTATTAAAACAAATGTAAATAAACAAATAAAAATAAATAAAGTAAAATAAATACTTTTCAAATCATTATGTATACCGTAATATTAAAAGAAAAATAATTAAATGATAGACGCCAACGTGCATGCGCACGGCACATAGCCTGTAACTTGACTTGACTTGATAAAACCTTATTATATGGGAGAGAGAGAGTGTATAATATAATATAATAATAATTCATATAAATGTCAAATTTGGCGTAGAAGTACATTTAATAGTGAAATAAATGACGAGGAATATTCGGCTATATAAACACGTCCAGTCTCTGCTGCGGCCAACGGCATTCCTGTTTATGACAATGTCATTTTTGATACTTGGGAATTTTTATTTTTAAATAATAATTAACGTGTTTTTAGTAAAAAATGTAGCTTTTTATAATAGTGGATGAATACTCAAAGTGCGGATATAAATACAATATATTGTTTAAAATCATCTCTTTATATGAATAAAAATCATGAAACGGAGAGGTTCATTTCAAGTTACGTGTGCAAGTGACAAAGGCGTGGAAATAACGTAGAAAGCTGCTTTTTCGCAACAATTTATTTACAGTAAAAAATATGAGGAAAGCACAGAAATACAAACAGTAGAAATATACAGTAACACAGAGACATATGGACAGTCGAAATATAAAAGAGCACACAGAATATAAAATACAATTACATAGCACAAGCACTTAGGTTTCTGGCTCTGGTCTAGTCACAAAATAATATTACGGTGGAACTCTAGATCTCACTTCACAGATTTGGCGGCCGCTCTTGCTGGAAAAAATTCAACAGCAAGAGCAATGGCGGATAGACTTCTCGGAGATAAACTCTCAACGAGACTCGAGCTTCACGTAAACTCACCTTGGCACGGCCCGGCAGGAGAACACTCGACTGCGGTAGCGATATCGTTTCCTAGGTTCGCCAGGAATGAATCCCTCCCGGACACCTCCTAGTAAGGCAAGGACTGTTGGAGCCTTCCGAACAGTATATCCTGACTGGGAGTATGAGCGGACAACTTTTATACATTTTCGACGGCGGTGGGGATGGATTAGCGAACAACTGTTTATTTGCTGTTGCTAGGCGGAGCCCCCGGCGGTAAAATTTGCTGAAAATGTGCCGCTTTGGGAAGCTTGATAATTTCACAGCCTTGCGGCCGGATGTAATAAGCTTTCAAGAAATAGCCACAGGTACGGAATTTTCGTTTACTCCCAGGTGCACATATTAAGCGTTTTAAAATCACCAAAAAACGTAAAAGTTTCATGCATTTTTAAAAACCTATAACTTTATTAATATTGAATATTTCTTAATTATCTACAAGATTCAAGATAATTAAGTAAACTTTATACGTATAAAACAACATATTATGCTTACATATAAATATTTATTAAAATTTTGTTTCGCCTAGAACACTAAAAATGATTTTTTTGGCCACGGCCTGTCGATTAATGCTTATGTTTTCTTAATTATTGTAAATAATGTTCAGTTTATTATTTTTATATAAGAAAAAAGGTTCTATGTAAGTTATCGCAAAAAATTTGCATTCTGATATAAATGAATAATAAAAACCCACATTTTCATAAAAAAACGCCGAAATATGCATACATACTTTATCGAATGTTATGGAATCTTCCAGACTCACCGAAACACTCTGCCACTTAGTTTATCCATATAGAACTTTCAGGAATCTTTCGGAACTTTCTCCTTCCAAAACTTTCTACAGATTTATCGAACGTTCTGGAACCTTCTAGACTCATCGACACACTCCGCTACTCAGTTTGGAACCTTATAGAACTTTCGGGAACATTCTCCTTCCAGAACCTTCTAGAGCAGGTTTTTCCGGAACCTTCTAGACTCACCGACACAGTCGGCGGGCCCATACTGAAACAATCTGAAGCATTTACGGCCTTCCCATAACAAAACAATGTGCTAGAATGCACATTTTCTGCACCCACTCCCACCCACGCTCAGCCAGCCCCACCAAACTCGCATACTTTTGATGTGACACCAAGGGCTATCTACTACCATAACCACCGGTGAGTGGTAGTGGCTGGTTATGAAGAAAATACAGCGGGTAGGAAAACACAGGTTACTTTTTTAAATATATTGATTGATTATACTATCAAAAGAATTGAGTTTCTCTCCCAAAATAAGATTTTTGGCTAAATATATATGAATTTGTCGATTACTGTCGTAAAAGCTAACCTAAAAAGTGCGTTTTTTCATTGTACGTCGTATGCGCACAATGAAATGTTCGATCAGATACCATGCAGATCGTGTATCGTCGGCAACATTCTTGCGAACGTCGGGTATCTCCGTCATATTGAACGTTTACGAAGCACATGTCACATTTCAATGTGACTTGCAAACTCCAATGTCTTTTATGATATTTCAATGTATAAAATTTAAATTATAGAGGATTGAAATAGCGTGACACTAGCCTAAATGTTCAATATTTAGTTTGCTGTGTGTTTTAGATATTAAATATTATATGCGTTGTAGTCAGAGCGTTGCTATGATGAAATATTAGGTCCTTTCATATGAAATTGGCGTTTTGCCGTACTGCCAAATTTGATCTCAAATATCTTCTCTTTGGTTAGGAATTCCAAATCCAAATTTATACAGCTATTTACTCATGTATTTGTGTTTTGAAAATTATAATTCATTTGTTTTTTCCTCAATTGTTTTTTTCTTTGCGTCACTCAGTTTACAAAATGAAAAACTTGAAATATCGCGTTATTTACGAGTACGAGTTCCACCGTAGCACCAGTGCTGCAGAAACGGCTCGAAGGATTAATGATGTGTATGGCGACGGTGCCGCAAAAGAAAACACAGTGCGTTTTTGGTTCCAACGTTTTCGTTCTGGAAATTTCGACCTGCAGAACAAGCCCCGTGGACGGCCGGAGACCAAAGTTGATAATGAAGAATTGAAGGCTATTGTGGAAGCGGATCCATCGCAAACCACATCCGAGTTAGCTGCAGGCTGCGGTGTTAGTGATAAAACTGTTTTAATCCACTTGAAGCAAATTGGTAAGGTGAAAAAGCTTGAAAGGTGGGTACCTCACGAATTGAGTGAAGCAAATCAACAAACGCACGTTGACTGCTGCGTTGCATTACTCAACCGGCACAATAATGAAGGGATTTTAAATCGAATCATTACCTGTGATGAAAAGTGGATCCTATACGATAATCGGAAGCGCTCATCGCAATGGCTGAACCCTGCCGAACCAGCCAAACCATGCCTCAAGCGAAAATTGACTCCAAAAAAGTTACTTGTGAGCGTTTGGTGGACTAGTGCTGGTGTCGTTCACTACAGCTTTCTTAAATCTGGCCAGACGATTACGGCAGATGTCTATTGTCAGCAACTGCAAACCATGATGGAAAAGCTAGTTGCTAAACAACCGAGGCTGGTTAATCGCTCTAGGCCACTGCTGCTTCATGATAACGCTAGACCACACACTGCACAACAGACGGCTACCAAATTAGAGGAGCTTCAATTGGAATGTCTAAGACATCCACCGTACTCTCCGGACCTTGCCCCAACAGATTACCATTTTTTTCGAAATTTGGATAACTTCTTGCAAAGGAAAAAATTCAACTCCGATGGGGCAGTCCAAACCGCCTTCAAAGATTTTATTGATTCCCGTCCGAATGGTTTTTTTAGCAAAGGGATCGATGAACTACCCATGAGATGGCAAAAGTGCATAGATAGCAATGGTACATACTTTGATTAAATAAATATATTATAATTTAAAAAAATCGGCTTTATGTTCCTCCCATACTAAACGCCAATTTCATATGTAAGGACCTAATATTATTTCCAATAGCCTTGCAAACTCCAATGTCTATTACGATATTTGAATATTTAAAATGTAGTATGTATTCTAAATTTGGTACATGTACTGAATATTTAGTTTGTGGCGTTTTAGATATTACCATTTTATAAGTCAGAAGCCACGATGCAAATTTTGACAAATGACAGTCAGCAAACATTAATCAACACGGCCGATATGTGAAGTTCTCTACACGGACCAACTAAGAAGACCGACAATTATATTGTGATCTCTTTCTGTCATTCCTTTTCACTATAGGAATATTCACATCACATCAATTTTATTTGTATTATGTTCAGATTATCTGTCAGATCCGTCTTGATAGATCACGACTAATCCACTTGAATTTGAAACATCTAGATCAGATGTGCAGCCTTTAAAATTCACCTTCCATGCTGGCTTCAGATTGCTATAACTCAGCCAATTTTTGAATGAGTGATGACTCAAATTATTTAGGAGCTTCAATATATAAGATTAATAATAAATAAAAAGAAAGAAAGAAAGAAATTTGAAAAACAATGTCTATTGTAATGAATATATTTAGTTTATAAGAGGATTTAATTATGCAAGAATTAATACTTAAACTGCAGTATAAATATGACTTATGCGAGGGGGGACATTCTTCCACTGTTACCCAATCCCCTTTCCCAAAGGTGGGGTTTAGATCTCTACAATTTTATACTCTGCGGGTAACACTGAATTTGAAATAAGGCATCAGAAGCATTGTTGTCTTAAAATTAATGTGATACCCAGCAGCTGGGTACTATCACAAGCTAATCTTTAATGGCATAATTTGATGCTGATCAGTTTTTAGAACACAATGAAAAGCATTGCTGATAAATTGTTTTTTTTCCAGACGGCCTTCACTTTCAATGTATCTTACACGATCACGCCTCAACAACTGCTTAAGACAATCCTGACGAAGAAAGCCAACACTCTTAACACTAGGGGAGAGCAGCCGTCAGATTTTGTTCTCAAGGTTTGCGGAAGGGAAGAGTACCTTGTAGGGGATCATCCACTGGTGCAATTTCTCTACGTGCAGGAAATGCTTTCCAGAGACGGAGTGCCCACTGTTATCACTTTGGCCATCGATAGCGTGCCCAGTAAGTTTTTAACTTTTTTTATGTTCTGCTCGACTGATTCATTGCTAAATTAACTGAAACTTGGGTTATTTAGCTTAATTTTAATATTTACTAACTGTTCATACCCAACGTTGCATGGGTTAAGGATTAAGTTTAAAATAAATTTGGTATAGATTTGCATCGAAAATATATCAGGACGAGGGGAAAGGGCAAAAGAATAGCGGGGAAATGTCACCAATGTTAACCACCAGGTCCTAAAGAATAAGTTTCCAAAATTTTAGTCCGATTGGTCGAACGGTTCAGATTTGCATTGAAAATATATCAGGGGTAAAAGAAGAGGTAAAGTAATTGGTGGGAAATGTCGCATATATTACCCGCCGAGTCCAAAAGAATAAGTTTCCAAATTTTGTGTCCGATCGGTCAAACGGTATAGATTTGCATCAAAAATATATCAGGTTAGGAGAAGGGTTAAAAGAATATAGAGGAAATGTCGCACATGTTACCCGCCTTAGGAATAAGTTTCCAAATTTTGAGTCCGATCGGTGAAACTGTACAGATTTGCATCGAAAATATATCAAAGGAGGGGAAGGGTTAAAAGAATATGGGGGAAATGTCGCCGAGTCCTTAAGAATAAGTTTACAAATTTTGAGTCCGATCGGTCAAATGCTACAGATTTCATTGAAAATATGTCGGGGGGAGGGAAAGGGGTATGAGAATAGGGGAAAATGTTACCTATGTTACCCGCCGGGTCCTAAAGAATAAGTTTCCAAATTTTGCGTCCGATCGGTCAATCGGTACAGATTTGCATCGAAAATATGTCAGAGGGAGGGGAAGGGGTATGAGAATAGGGAGGAAATGTTGCCTATGTTACCCACCGGGTCCTAAAGCATAAGTATGCAAAATTTTGAATCGAATCGGACCAACGGTGTGGATTTGTATAGAGAACAGAGACATTGAGATTGATTGACATTGACATAGGTATAGATTAAGTGCTAGACGGTGCCACATTCAATGAAGAAGTTTCATGATATTTATAAATATATACTATATTTAACTTAAAGGAATTAAAATATAGATCAAAATTAATAAACCAGTGAAAAAAAATTGAAATCTGTCAATAAATAATAGAGAAATAGAATATTTTAAGTTAGTGTACTTTAGCGCGGAACTTCCAACTCGTCTGTGACGTCACGTGTCCACATAGCTGGGTGCCGGAGCACAAGTCGCGATGTACACCGAGTATGGCAGATGACGTGTCGCGACTTATAGAATAAAATTATTCATGCAAAATTGAAATTTTAAATTCTACAACTTTGTTATTTTTTGAGATATTTTAATTTTACTTTTAGACTTTTGTTCAATTTTACTCAAATTTTCATTTCCATTCATTGTAAAGAAATAGGAAACTTCTCCATTGTGTATAATTAATTTGATTACAACTTAATTGACACTTAACTGACTCTTCCTATGATGGATGACTATGAGGGCACACCTTATGACCTTATGAGATTTATTCAAAATATTTACTAAGTATCAACAGCGACACCACTTTTATAAATTGCAAAATGTAGCATATCTACAGTATTTTGTACAGACCAAATCTGCGGTTTGAAAACTGAGTTGATAGGCAAAAGCTTGATTGCCAGTTCTTTTCTTGTGGCTTCTGGGCATCATGCATTGTTGTGCTGACCTTTTTACGCTCATGTCACCAGGACGGTTATCCATTTGAGGATGTTAGCATGGAGTGTCGGTATTCACTGGTGTATAATGTTGCTTTTGAAGGAAAGCACTTTAATATTTTCTTATTCTGATCATTTTTTCCAGTTGACAGGGAGAATCTGTATAATATACCACACATCGAGCCAAAATCAAATAGACCTTCATTCTCAACACTTACTCTCCGGAAGAAAGGAAAAAGTGTTTCCTCATGGGATATAGAGGACTTATTTTCTTGTACTATTTTAGCTATATGCAATTTTAATACTGACGCTACGAGGACAGTTGAGGTGATTTATTTATTTATTTAATTTTTTTATCATGTAACGCAAAATAATACTACATTATATTATTACGTACATACTCAACTGTGTTTTCAAATAGATATTAATTATAAAAATTAAAAACTTCAGTTTATTATTTTATGAACCTCATAAGGTTATTTGATACTTCAATTTAGGTGGCCATCCAAGCAGGAATATTTCACGCTGGAAAATCAATGTGTGAAAGTCAAAAGACTAGTGAACAGATTGTCTCTAAAGATGGCGATGCAACATGGAAAGAAGTATTAACCTTTCCCTTAGAAGTGTACAATATTCCACGAATGGCTCGACTATGTTTTGTTATATATGAGATCTCCAAGACTGCTAAAGGTCTTAAAAGCAAGCGAATGAAGGATGCAAATAAGGTTAGTTCATTTTTCTATTTACTTTTATGTAATTTTTTAATCCCTTTTCAATTACTAGTACATATTGCCCCTTTAGAGGTAAAATTCACTAACCGCAATATTAACCAAAATGCAAACATTCATATTTTATTCATCTCTATTCCAGGTAAAAATCAGTAAGTGAATATTCCGTGTCTATTGTACATATACATAATAATATACTTTGATACATGTTGAATGTTTAAATCTCATTATCTTCAAACTACTCCAATGTCACTTAGTGAGTTTTATCTCTAAAGGGATGATCTGTGCTTTTCTGAAAATAGCAATATTGAGATGCCACATCTTTTATCCCAACACTTAATAGACGAAAATAAAAAATAAATGAGGTGTAGGTATACTTCGGTGGTGTGGTCAGAAGGAGAAAGAAGTACATGACGGTTATCCGTCAAACGTCAAATATAGAGTCCAACCATTTTTCTCTTTACTATGGTCCAACGTGACAAGGACAATTTTACATCAGGATGCTGTGGGAGAAGAAATTAATAAGTGCATACGAAATAATCTTCTTTCTATAAGCTTTAAATACAGCATTATTACTTATTTCATGTCATTTTAGTCGAAACATGAGAATTGTGAGGTTACGTTTGCAGCGGAGGGCAGCTGTCGACCAGACCGGAGAAATCAGACATCGCAAAAAACTTTTTACTTTGAGAGAGATATGTGAAAATATACATATCTTATTTAAGTACGACGAACACTGAATACCGACGTATACAGGTCGGTTAACTAAAGCTGGCGTGTATACACATTTCCCACCCCGTCATCCGCGCAAGCGCATGGGGTGACGTTGCACTGCATACACATCGCGAAAAATCTCTGTCTCTCTCGCACACGGTCAAGCTTGTGTATGAGCGGACAGAGACTGTTATTGTTTTGTTTTTACTACTATTACGAAATACAGGGTGATGTTATCCAACATACTGTATCATTGAAGATCACGGACACAGTGTACTGCGCCTACCACCGCCTACTACCTATCATTCAGAACTCAATCCAATAGAGTTAATGTGGTAAAGTTGATTCACAAAATGTAAAGTTTAACTTGTAGAAGAGTTATTTAAAAAAGAAACCGAGTCTATTACTCTTGACATGTTTAGTGACGTTTGGAGAAAGACGCGACAACATGAGGAAAAATATATAGAACTCGAACCAAAACTGGATAATTTCACTGATGGACTTGTAATAAGAGTAGGACATTCCGATAGTGAATCATCAGATTCTTCTAGTGATGAAGATTTAAGCAGCGTAGAAGAATTAATTTGCGATTCTGATTAGAAACAATAATGTAACAAAATAAATACATATATCTTTCTTTTTAATACAGGAGTTGTACATAAATCCTTTGGCTTGGGTCAATACAACAGTTTACGACTACAAGAATCAATTGAAGAGCGGAGCAATGACATTGTACATGTGGACTTACGCAGAGGATATGCAGAATGAGGATTTACTCCATCCGCTGGGTACAGTTGTCTCCAATCCCAATGTTGACCAAGGTTACGCACTCACCATTGAATGCAGCAAGTTAGTAAATTATGTTTCAATAAATGCAATATTTTGGTATTTTTTTTAGTTCAGAATAATAAGTTGGATCTATTTCATTGCAGCTACAATCAAAAGCTGTCCATTCTATATCCATCCGATGAGACAGTACGAGAGTATGCAGAGAAGAATGCAGACTGTGGGTCCCCAACGTTCAACCGTTTGACGCTGGACGTGGCTTCCACTGAGTACTTGGCACAGTTGCGACAAACTGCTGAAAAGGACCCCATCTACGAAATGCATGAACAAGAAAGAAAAGATATTTGGGCTCTAAGGTTTTCTATTTTTATTACATTTGTAATATCACCTTTTCTGTATAATAATTTTATTAAAATATTGTTATATTATGATTCAATCCATCCAGCAAACCCCAGCAGAGGCGGACCTTGTTATTGATCGATTATACTCTGTTGTTCAGCAATCACCTAATACAGTAAAAGCTCATTAATACAAACAACTATAATTCGAAATTCGGAATGATTCGAAAAATTTAATCATATTTTATCCCCCTCAAATGAATTTTCATAAAAAATGCTTCCTATAATTCGAAAAATGTCTAATTCCAAATACGAAAAAAATTTCAGACAAAATTATAAAATTTGACACGAAGTCATTTGTGTAAATGTTAAATGCTCACCATTTGATAGTGTTTTTTCACCATTTGCTAGTGTTTTTTATACCTGCGCTGACTGGAATGACCGCTCAGGGCGCACACAGGGCTTTGATCATCTGTATGATGGTAATAAAAGTTATAAAACATCCCCAACCCCGGCCGGCGGCGCGCAGGCCGGTAAGGTTGCTTTATGATATTATGATATCCCACCAAAAGACGAGATTAGTTGAAGTTTTGTCACGGGTTTTGAAGTTTTAAATTGTTACATCTTTGTGTTTTACTAAAATTGAAAATGTATTCTTATAGTCGTCTCGCGTGAAAACATTTTGTCATTGACTCTTTTTTGTACTTTTATCTGTGATTTCCGTGAAAACTTTCGATATTTTAGTCTCTTCATTTACGATTTTAATATATTTTGTGTTATTTGATAAGTGTGAAGAATATTAGATATTTTATTGCGTTAACATGTTAGATTTGAGTTATTTTCGCATTTTATTTTGACTAGTGTTTCGTTTCAAATGAAAATGGCGTCAGTTCGCAGCGCAACAAAACGTTAACTATTTGAATGAAAATGGATTTGATTAAAGACGTGGACAGGAAAATTGAGAAGAAGGGCAAGATTGAAAAAAAATATTGTATCGCCAATTCGACTGTTTCAACATTTCTAAAAAATCGCACCAAAATTGAAAAGCGCAGTGAAGTGATGTACAATATTTGATGTTTTCATTTTTTCTGTTTTAAAATTGAATTGATGGCTCAAGATCACATATCAAGGTAATTTATTTTAATTTTATTGAAAGAACTGCAAAGAATGCAACTAGGTTTACGGTCATTTTTTATATACCTATCTCTACGGCACCCGTCAAATTGACGGATGCACATAAGTACTTCATTTTTTCTTATTAAATGTTTTATTGAACTGTTTTATTTAACTGAAGTCCACAATTGTTCAATTGAAATGGTTCAATTCTTTTTTCGCTTCTATTTCTGTGCAGTCTTTGATATGTTCTAACATGCGCATATTAATTATTAGTTAGAAGGCAGTTCGCACATGACCTGACATCACATTTCTTTTTGAATATCCAGCAGGTCTTGCGACACCTTTGAATATTGTGTGAATGGGCAGTCTATCACTGGACCCACTTCCTTAAAAGCCCATCCATTGTGTTCCATCGTCACCAAGTAGTTCTTTTGTATTGCTTTTGAAGGTGGATGACTCTTTCTCGGAGTCAGTGCTTGAGGAAATGTGCATTCTTTTTCTACCAAGACCTGGAATATTTTCTTCTTCTGATGACTGATTCTTCTGTCGTTTCGCTGTCGACGGTTTCGGAAGTCTCGGATTCATGTTCACTTTCAAATGCTCTTTCCTCAGAGCTAGTACCGGAACGTTCTTCATTGATGTTAGAACTTTCTTTCAATAATTCCAAATAGTTGCTAAAAATGGGTGAAGATAAAATAAATATTACTGAAAAAGTAATGAGTAATTATTAGAAAATATTATTATCGAAAAAAATTATTACAATAAGTAGATTTTTTCTTTCCAAATATTTATATGTATTGCTAAAATTTTAAAACTTGATACATGCTTTCACACACATGCTACAATTCTAAAACTAAAAATTGTCATATTTTTTTGCAGATTTGCCAGAAATCAATCCTCCATGAGACCTTTTTTTATTGCCCCATAAATCATAATGCTCCAAATGTGCATAGGTACTTGTAATTTGTGTTTGAAACAAAATTTTCTAAACATGGATGACATTCTTTCTTCATTGCTTCACACAAATTGTAGAAATATGATTATGTTGTTTCAAAAGTAATAATTTCACAAATGGGACAAATTCGAGTTTTGTGTCTACCATATGCGTCGGAATCTCCATACAACTTACTGAATTATATGAAAAAAAACCATTAAAAATTCAAAATTATACTATAATTATTATTTTTTTTAATGAAAATTTGATAGATCTCTTTGATTGTCGCCACGAGTCTGCTTGCAAAGTATCAGCTCGATTGGATCACGGGAAAAGGGTTAAAAATCGATCCAAAGTTTTTTCTTTTTTCGTCAAGCAAGCAGACGCTACGATTTAAAAGAAAGGGAGTAAAAAATGCAATTGTTTTTACACCTGGAAATGTTTAGAAAGTGTGTTAATGGTTTAGAAACTTTCTACTAATTCTACTTCCCTAATTCAAAAATCGAATTTATTTTTTGAATTTCGATCCTCTGAATTTCATATTAAAGAGCTTTTACTGTATTTATTTTTTTACAGTGAAATGTATTAGACAATAATTAATAGTGATTGAGTTATGTAATATTTCAGAAAAAACATTTCATTAATTATTTGATATAATTTTCATTCATGTTCATATTATGTACTAAAATATTTCGAGAACAATTTTTAATAGTCAGGTTCTATTTAAATGAAGACATTTACCATTTTAGAGACCAGACAAAATGTTTTGTTTTTAACCTTTTTTAAACAAGAGAGTTTGATTTCCCAAGGTCTTCAGCTGCTCCTTATTAAATAGACATGGTGATCATAGTATCGTATTGCAGGGAATACTTCCGTACACAGCATCCTCAACTGCTGCCCAAGTTGCTCATGTGTGTTGAGTGGAATGAGAGAGGTGAGGCGGCTGGGGCAGCGAACCTTGTCTCAAAATGGCCACCTCTTACATCAGCACGGGCACTCGAGTTACTGGATTATGCCTATGCCGACAGACCTGTCAGAAGCTTTGCTGTTAAGTGCCTTAAAGAGATTAGGTAAATGAATTTTCCATCTTATCTGTCTTTGTTAGGTTATTTTTAAAATTTTAATGGTTGTGTAAAACGAAGGTAATTCTCTATTATAACATTATTTATAACATTTAATTTGGGAAGTACTTGTAAAATTTGCATTATTTTCCATTTTCAGCGATGAAGATCTGTCATTGTATCTACTGCAGTTGGTGCAAGCTCTGAAACATGAATCATATTACATGTGTGATTTGGTTGTGTTCCTCCTGAAGAGGGCATTTGCTAATAGAAAAATAGGACATTTTCTTTATTGGTATTTAAGGTAAGAAACAAATGTGTGCAATTTTTAATAACACATTACATTTTTGCTTTTACGGACAATATTTTAATAAAATATTTGTTTTTCATTTAGGTCTGAGATGAAGGTTTCATCCGTGTCAGTTCGTTTTGGATTAATGCTTGAAGCATATTGTCGCGGTTGCCAGGAGCATCTTCAGTCTTTATCGAAGCAAAATGATTGCCTCATTAAGCTCATAAGTAATTAATTCAACATATTACTTGTCAGAATAAATATTTCTATCTTAAGTCGTCAAAATTAACACCAACTTATTTCAGGCACTAGTGAAATGGTTAGGCAGCGAAGAGATATACACAAGGCCCGAGCGTTTTTGGGAGAATATTTGTCTGAATCACACGCACAGGAAGCTCTGAGCAATGTGGCCAGTCCGCTAGATCCAAGTTTCAAATGCAAGCGCATCAAGTGAGTTGCATCAGTTTTTTTGATTGAATTGTATATTATAAAATATTAACTCCCTTTTATTAATATTTCAGTTGTTTATGGCGTCAACTTTATGATTAGACATAGTTATTAATTTTAATTAGCTAACTACTGTTGTATATAAACCACTTGGAATAACTTTACTTCAACTGGTTTCAATACATTGCATCTTCGTCAGGATGAATGCATACTAATTATCCATTACTTATTTTGGTAAACAAGTTAATTTTTAAAGGGGGGCGTGGCTACAGTTATGGCGGGGGTACAGGAGATTGACAAGTAGATACCAGGGGAGTGCAGTGAGAACATGAAGCATGACTTTTTCCTAAGCATATATTTTGAAAATAAACCCAAAAAAGGGAGATATTTTATAATATTCTGCCAGATAAATATTTAATTTCAATTTTTTTCTCAAAATATGTTTACATAAAACTCATGCTTCTTGTTCTCACTGCACGCCCTTGGTAGATACTGAAATGGGAAATATATCAAATAATGGGTTACACGCAATTTAATTTTAAATATTCCTTGTTAAAATTACGTGCCTTTTTACCTATATATTATGCCTAACATACCGGAATGAATAAAACAAAAAAATTATATAAAAAAATGTTTACCTATATACCAGAATGTATAAACTCAATTATAATGGTATGTACAAACCCAATTGTAATGATTTTTCATAATTGGCTTTTCACCATTGTTCAATTAATATGTATTGAATAAAAAAATATTTAACAACTGCTTTAATAACCAGGTAGATTTTATGAATAACCCATTATTTGATATATTCCCCATTTCAGTATCTACTTGTCAATCACCCGTACTCCACCATAACTGTAGTCACGCCCCTGTCCAAAAATTAACTTGTTTACCAAAATAAAAACCAAAATTACCAAAAAATGTTATCCAAAATTGAGGAGCAGACTCCAAAAAACTCCACTTCCTTCTTTAAATATGTAAAATCACTTAAAAGCGAGATTGCTGACATAAAGTTTTCTTTAGTCCCCCATATCAACTCAACAGTTGATAGAGGATTAAGAACTTTAGGTTTCTTACTTAGGTTAAGCAAAGATTTCAAGAAAATTGTAACTTTCATTTTATTATTTAAGACCCTGATTTGACCAATACTAGAATTTAATACAGTTGTATGGAGCCCTCATTATACAGTTCACATGAGTAATATAGAGAAAGTCCAAAATAAGTTTCTTAGATTTATCAATCATAAACTTAACATGCAAGTAATATCGATTACAATGTTCTTAGATCTGTTAGCAGTCTTGATAAACTAGAGACTAGAAGAATAATGACGGACTTTCTCTTTTTACACAAACTAATAAATGGTATTATCGACTGTCCTCAACTACTAGAACGTATCTGCTTGCGTGTTCCATCTCGCATAACTAGAAGTCATGCAGGTTTTGCCGTGGAAACTGCAGCCACTAAATATATCTTTTAATTCCCCACTGCAAAGACTTCCTAGACTAGCAAACAGATACGAGCAACTGGACGTCTTTGCCAATAACTGTATATTTTGTGTTCCGTCTCGACGCCTGGAATCCATTATGAGAGAACAGCCTGCTGTTTCGGCACTTAGACACGCGTTCCTACCCCCTCTGATTCCCTCTTTGCGACATAATTTATTCCCGCTGGTATCCCTATTTCCGGTTTTGGCGGCGTAACGGTTTTTCTTTCATATAACGTCGTTGTTTCACGCCATTTGCATGCGTCTAGACACGCCAACTTTTGTTGTGATTTTTTTGTGTTTCTTTTGCAATCTACCCCTTAATTTTTGATCCCTAGGTTAACGAACATTAGACTATACAAATTTTATAACATAGTGCGACAGGACGTTGATATTTTAGTGTAAATCCTGTGAATTTCGTCAAACGATTTGTTAACAAGATGGCGGACGAACAAGCTCCTTCGCCGGTATCCTCGAATGACGGATCTTCTTTCGAGGAACCGAGTCGAAAGAGACGCCGCGTAGCATACGACCCGCGTGTAGACCACCTGCTAAAACAGGTGACTGCTCTGACGGAGGCCTTGTTAGCGGGCGGCGCGGCTCCTGCATCAACAACGCCGCCAACGCCGGAACACGTGGCCGCGAGCGAGCCCAGCGTGGAGGACGCGAATGCGTCCTTTATTCAGCCGCCGCCGAGCCTCAGAAGGGCGAAGAATACGCTGGAGTTCGGCAAGCTCAGCACGGTCGTGAAGGAGCCGCCAGTACCGAGAGCGGACCCGAAGCGGATCGAACAGATCTCGAAGCTGCAGCACTTCGATTCCGACGAGTGGTCAGGCGTTCGCTATGCGGAAACGCAGAGAACCTACGCGGCGACTCCCACATTTGTGGAATTGTCGGTAAATGACGACTTGAGGAGGATCGATAACGCGCCGACCCATACTGGCTTGCTGGAAAGATCGCTCGCCGCGCTTTCAAATGCCTTGCTCGCCCAGAGAGAGGCCTTGAGAGACGGGATGCAATCGCTGGTGAATTGGGCATCCGAACCCGGCACGGATCTGTCCGCTTCGGCTCTCTTCGAGCGGATTCAGTCGATGTTCACCAGCGATGCTCCGTACAATAAGATTTCGGACGACATCCTGCAGATTGTGTGCGGCAGACGGGCAGAGTGTATACTGAACCGGCGAAAGGCCATATTGGAGGGCTTCAAAGACCCTTTCGTGCGAGAAGGTGCGGCCAAAATCCCTCCAAGCTCGGGATACTTGTTCAATAGGGAAGAGCTATCGGCGTATATCCTAAAGAACGGGGGGCCAGGAGAAGGTGATGGTCTCGCCCGCAACCCGAAACCTGGCCCAACCGTCAACATCTCAGCCCCAGCCGTCAACTTCTCGTCGAGCTCCGAACCAGGGATACCTCCAGTCCCGTAAGCCCTTTCTGCCGGAGCCGAGGAACAGGGAGCGAGGCCCAGGGAACCCGAACAGGAGACCTATCCGGAAGGCAGACCACGGCCGAAAACCCGCTGGTGACCGTAGCCGTAGAGGTAGAAGATGACGCGAGGCTGAACAACCAGTTCTGGGGAGGACGCTTGAGGAGGTTCCAAAGCAAGTGGAAGGAGTTCGGGGCACCACCTATAGTGCTGAGAATCCTCAAGGGCGCGAGAATCCCCTTTGTGGCCAAACCTCCGTTAGTCTTCCCCACCAGGCAGCTGTTGAGCAGCTTCAGCACGAAGGAGTCTCGAGACATGTCGAGTCACATTCAGGCCCTGAAGATGTCAGGCGTGCTGGAAAGAGCAGATCATTCTCCGAGCTTCATCTCAAATCTGTTTCTAACTCCGAAGTCGGACAACTCCCTAAGGCCGATATTCAACCTGAAGGCGTTGAATGCCTTTGTGGAGGCGAAACCCTTCAAGCTGTTCAACCACTTTTCGGGTCCCAGACTTCCTCCAGCCCAAAGATTGGTTGGTGAAAATCGACCTAACCCAGGCATACTTTCACCTACCAATAGCGGAATCGCACCGAAAGTTCCTGAGACTGTACTACCAAGGGGAACTTCTCCAGATGACCTGCCTGCCCTTTGGCCTGTCATCAGCCCCGAGAATGTTCGCAACGCTGTCAAACTGGCTAGCGGGACTCTTGCGGAAGAGAGGAATAAGGACCGTAGTCTACCTGGACGACTTCCTTCTGGCCAATCAGTCAAGGGACCTGCTAGCGACCCAGGCAGTAGAGACGGTCAATCTGTTCCAGCATCTGGGTTGGTGCATCAACCGCGACAAGTGTGTCCTTATACCTACCCAAAAGCTGGAGTTTCTGGGCATAACTTGGGACACCGAAGCCAACCAGAAATCCCTCTCGGACCGCAAGTGCTCTGGCCTTCGCCAAGTACTGCGCCGCCCGATCGAGGCCGGCAGTTGCTCCCCCAAGCAGGTTCTAGGCCTCTTGGGGAGACTCAACTTCGCAAACTTCGCCACCCCTCGGGGTCGTTTGCATTGCCGAAGACTGCAGAGATTCAGCCGCCAGCTGCAGAGGCACGAGCCATCCAGACAAGTGGAGCTTCCTGCCGCGGTTCGGCAAGACCTAGAGTGGTGGTTGGAGGCCGTAGGGGAGTCCTGCCCAATACACGAAGCCCCCTTCTCCCACTTCCTGACTACAGACGCAGCGGACGCAGGTTGGGGCGGCCAGGTGGACGACAAGACGATATCAGGCCAGTGGACCCCAGAGCAGATGCGGTGGCATTCCAACCAGAAAGAAGCCTTCGCTGTTTACGCAGTGATCAGGGATCACGCTTACCTGCTAAGAGGAACGAAGACCCTACTGCAGACAGACAACAAGACAGTAGTGGCTTACATCAACAAGGAGGGGGGGACAAGATCATTGGGCCTTCTGAAGATAACTCGAGACCTCCTAGAGTTTATCGACCAGCAGGAAATATCTCTGACAGCGCAGTACATTCCAGGGAGATACAACGGGATTGCGGACCGACTCTCACGGGGGACACCACTCCCGGAATGGCACCTCCTGGAACCAGCGACAGAGGAAATATTCCGAATATGGGGACGTCCTCAGATCGACCTCTTCGCATCGGCCACCGCCCATGTGGTGCCAAACTACGTGTCGCTAGACTCAACCGATTGCTCGGCCTCCTATCTCAACGCATTCAGTCAGCATTGGGATTACGAGCTGGCCTGGGTATTTCCGCCGCCGAATCTCGTCCCAAGAGTACTGGCGCACTTGAACCTGGCAAGAGGCACCTTTCTCCTAGTTGTGCCAAGATGGGAGAAGACATTCTGGAGGGCCGATCTCAAACAACGAGCAAAGGGAGGGCCAATAAGCGTAAGAGATCTGAAGAGCGTCCTGATCGATACGTCGACAGGGTTTCCCCCACCGAGGGTGTCGGACCTCCAACTGGAAGTTTGGAGAATAGCAGTGGGTGGGAACAGGCTATAGCGGATTGGAGCCAGGAGGAACAGCAGCTGTTCAGATCTGGCTGGAGAGGCTCAACGCTGAACACCTACAAGCCGGCCTGGGATAGGTGGCAGCGATGGTGTACCACGCATTCTGTCCAACCTCATAACCCTCCCCCTGCAACAGTGGCAAGATATCTGGCCAACCTGTTCATCCACGAAGGGCTAGCCCCTCGAACAATATTGGTCCACAAATCGGCAATCGTATCCTTCTGTGGCCCAGGTCTTGATGCAGATAAGATTAGCTCGAACTTCCTCGTCAGGCACGTCCTTAAAGCCATCTCGGTTTCTGGTGGATGCACTGAGAGACCCCCGATCTGGAACCCCCGAGTAGTGGTGGAGTGGCTACGTGAAAACCCACCAAGGAACAGCCTGTATGACGTGTCAAGGAGGACGGCCATACTACTCATCATGGCATCTGGGCGAAGAATCCAAGATCTGACACTTCTCAGAGTCACCCCGGACCGATTGATCGACAAAGGAGACTCCATCACGCTATGGCCAGCCTTTGGAGCGAAGACTGACACGGCAAGACACAAACAATCGGGATGGAGGTTGAGCGCATCGGATGAAAGGAACATCAACCCCTTGTTTTGGATCCGAAAGCTGGTCTCACTCTCACAGCCGAGACGAAAGCCGGACATGAAAGAACTATTTGTGACGACAGCAGGTGAAGTAAAGCCAGCTTCACGGACAATAATAGGTGGTTGGATCAAGTCAATCCTAAGAGAGGCTGGAGTGGAAGCAACGCCAGGAAGTGTTCGTTCTGCTGTGGCTTCGTTGAATTGGCTGGAAAACTACCCGATAGAGGAGATCTTGTCAAGGGGAAACTGGCAGAGTGAAATCACCTTCCGAAAATTCTACCAAAGAGAGATAGTAGATAACCCCAAGCAACAATGCCCCCAGAGCTCATTAGCGCCTCTCTTTACGCCAATATAGGCAGTCACATATAACGTCGAACCACTAGGTCACCAGGTGATAACAAACAGATCTCTCATAATGGATTCCAGGCGTCGAGACGGAACACAAAATAAAAGAATTTTACCTTCCATTAAAATTCCTATTTTGTTTCCCTCGACGCCTGGAATCCAGGTAATCCCTACCTGGTGCATTATGAGTCATATGAAAGAAAAACCGTTGCGCCGACGTAACCGGAAACAGGGATACCAGCGGGAATAAATTGTCGCAAACAGGGAATCAGAGGGGGTAGGAACGCGTGTACAAGTGCCGAAACAGCAGGCTGTTCTCTCATAATGGATTCCAGGCGTCGAGGGAAACAAAATAGGAATTTTAATGGAAGGTAAAATTCTTTTATTTTATTTCGATTTTTTTTCAAAATGTATGTTTATGTAAAAGTGCTTCAATGTATGTATTCACTGCACACCCCTATTCAATTCACATCTTGCGTACGTGGGGTATAAAAGCAAAGGCAGCAATATCCAAAATAATATAAAAATATTTTGAATGCAGTCACAGAGGATTACTAATTTAAAATGTACTGAATTCTAGATTTTATTTATCGATCCCTTCCAAATTCATGTTTCCTGTAAAATCTCGAATTCATTACATTATAAATTAGTAATCCTCAATGACTGTATTAATTTTTTTTAATGTGCTGCCTTTGCTTTCATACCTCACATATCACATTCCACTAATCAATTGACTTATAACTGTAGTAAAAATTTGAGTTTACAAAAAACAAGGTTTTAATTTCACAATAATTTATTCTTAATAATATATTACTATTGTATACAGTTACTGAATAAATATTGTACAATTTAAATTACTTACAATATGTAAGATGAATACATTTCGAATAGTATTTATTAGCGTAAGGAAAAATCACTCGATCTAAGTTGAAAGAAGAAAAACCACTCAATCAAAACATTAATCTTTTGTTTTTCAATAAATTGTGATTGTATAATTTAAAAATATTAAGTAATAAATACAGGACCAAATTTTTTCTTGAAAAACAAACCATTAATAGCTTATACAAATTCCGCTATACTTCATTTTAAAAATAAATATGATTTTAAGTAATATTTAGGGATTCTTAAACTGAAAGTCAAGTGTGTGTGTGCTTGTGATGCAATATTTTTATTCGTCACATTCAAAAAATTAATATGATAGCAAAATCATTCTTCAAAAGTCATAATTTATTAATAAAAAATATTAATTTTTAAATTGGAAAATGCGACAGCATCACTATGAGAGGTATTAAAAAAAATTAATGCAATAAATACACCCCAGGGTTAAAATTAGTGTTGGTCCCAAATTAAACGGTAACTAGAAATAATATTATTCTGAATAAAAATGAGTAGGTACATCTTTTGCATAATGAAAATGTTTTAAATAACTATCTCTGACGTTTTTCCATTATATTTTATGGAGAAATGTAATGGCATTTTGTGAGTGTAAAATTGACTAATTAATTAATCATAAATATGTCTGTGATACAAAATGAGTTACATCAGCTAACTCATACAGCTGCTCATTCAATTATTCTTGAATAAATGCGCAAGAATATATCATTATTATTTTAAAAGGGAGAAAGTATACATTTATGGTAATATTTACAAGTAGCTTCTATAGTATTATTACTAACAGCTGCAACAAAGGGAATTCAAAAAAGTTGCCGATATCACTAAACTGTTACAGGCTTCCATGACATTGTATTTTTTGCTTTGGAATCAAATATTAGGCTCTGAGTAAATGGAAATGTTAATACTTAATACAAGAACAATCTACATACTAATTAAAACAAACATTTAAATTTAACCTACCGTACTTGTGCTGGAAATTTATTATTTTACAAAAGCACTACACATATTTACTTACGTATAAAGTTATTATGTACCATAACAAATATTTCAATAATATTTGGCCTTAATACTTATTTTTAAAAGGACTAGTTCATTGAAAATCAAATGTAAATCATTATGCCGTTAAAAAATCCAAGAAATTATTCCTATAGGTACACGCATTTATTGTGAACTAAAACAAACATAAAAGAATTAAAATTTACAAGAAAACGTTGATAGACATTGACAAGTTCGGGCGGCAAAAATATTAAATTAAGATAACACAAGAAATGCAAAAATGGAAGACAACTTCCTTGCAATAATGGCTACATCTTTACATTTAATTTATAAATAATTATTTTCATAAGAATACTTGAAATTCATTAACAAAAACAGTAATTTTCTCTATCCATAGTGAGATGAATACATAAACATATAAACAATCAACATATTGTAATAGTGTATCGAGGGTAAATAATTAAGAATACCTACTCATAAGTAAACATTTTTTCAAGATGTTTTTTTTTTAATAATATTTTGATTAATGGCAATTTAAATAAAATAATAACAATAAAATTTTCTATATATAAGTTTATCAGCACACAAAGTTTTAGAGCATATTTAATCAGACTCAGCAGACATCATCCTGACTAAATACTTTCGGTTTGCACTGCATAAAATGACCACTTTTCAATTCAAATTTTAATGATTAGTGAGTATCAATTCATTTTTAGTACCTACTCATTAAATGACAGGTGGGAAATAAAAATAGCCTCTTGTTTGAGCAATAATAATGTATCTCATTTATGGGATTGCACTGTATGGCGAAGATACTGCAAACTATTTAAACATTATTTTAATTTAAACTAAATTGAACTTTATAATGCACACACGTTGAGTTAATTTAACATGACTTTAGTTTTGAGAAGAGCAGTCCCCTCATCATCAGGTGTAATTTATAATACCTGATGATGAGAGTAACTGCTCCTCTCGAAACTATAGTCGTGTTAAATTAACTCAACGTGTGTGCATTACAAAGTTCAATTTAGTTTAAATTAAAATAATCATGTCGCACCACAAAGTATTCCATATCAGCCATAGCAATTAATAATATTTAAGCATTGATTTGAAAATGTGGCAAACCTCCTAGAAAAAGGTAGAAAAATCAATATTTTGACCGTGTCTATGAAAATGAATCTTTATCTGCATGATAAAATGCAGTCTCTCATGGTCCAGTTTTTTACGACTATTCTTGCATGGGACTAGTCATTAAAAAAAACAATTGCTGAACATGTTCACAGAATCACTTAGTTTTTACTTGCGGTTGCGTTGCTTTTATGTCTGACAAATGAAAATCATGTTATTATTTATACAGTCTGTCTTCATCTTCTTGAAATAAAAATTTAAGTAACTCAATGGTAACCAATAAAAATTGTTATGCTGTCAATTTAAATTTATTGTTAATGGATTCAATTCGATCTCGAAATATGCCTCTCTATCTATCTCTCTAAAGGGATTGTTAAGCACATAATTTTTATAAATCCTGAATAGCTTTTTGTGGCTTTAAAGGTGAATATTTAAAAAAAAATACAACTTGGAAACTAAAGCTGATCTTGAATGACTGAGATTCTTGTAAATTCAAATTTTTATCATAAATATGTTGGAATCAGGCATTTTGCTGTATCAATGAGAGTGAGTTTACTACATAAAAATTGCTTTTACTTGTCAAAGGGAAAAATTTGAGCCTTACAAATTAATAAGACTAATTATTTTATAATGAAAATAATATATTAGGATCATTATTTGTTTCCAAAACGGTAGAAGAAAATATTAGTCTACATACACAATAACTAACTTGAATATGAAAAATGCATTACATTTCACTGTTTATTCTTAATAGAATTTTTTGATAATGTTTAATAGAC
>JADDOH010024035.1:0-37056 GCA_016648135.1 Agrypnia vestita
CCAAAATAATATAAAAATATTTTGAATGCAGTCACAGAGGATTACTAATTTAAAATGTACTGAATTCTAGATTTTATTTATCGATCCCTTCCAAATTCATGTTTCCTGTAAAATCTCGAATTCATTACATTATAAATTAGTAATCCTCAATGACTGTATTAATTTTTTTTAATGTGCTGCCTTTGCTTTCATACCTCACATATCACATTCCACTAATCAATTGACTTATAACTGTAGTAAAAATTTGAGTTTACAAAAAACAAGGTTTTAATTTCACAATAATTTATTCTTAATAATATATTACTATTGTATACAGTTACTGAATAAATATTGTACAATTTAAATTACTTACAATATGTAAGATGATACATTTCGAATAGTATTTATTAGCGTAAGGAAAAATCACTCGATCTAAGTTGAAAGAAGAAAAACCACTCAATCAAAACATTAATCTTTTGTTTTTCAATAAATTGTGATTGTATAATTTAAAAATATTAAGTAATAAATACAGGACCAAATTTTTTCTTGAAAAACAAACCATTAATAGCTTATACAAATTCCGCTATACTTCATTTTAAAAATAAATATGATTTTAAGTAATATTTAGGGATTCTTAAACTGAAAGTCAAGTGTGTGTGTGCTTGTGATGCAATATTTTTATTCGTCACATTCAAAAAATTAATATGATAGCAAAATCATTCTTCAAAAGTCATAATTTATTAATAAAAAATATTAATTTTTAAATTGGAAAATGCGACAGCATCACTATGAGAGGTATTAAAAAAAATTAATGCAATAAATACACCCCAGGGTTAAAATTAGTGTTGGTCCCAAATTAAACGGTAACTAGAAATAATATTATTCTGAATAAAAATGAGTAGGTACATCTTTTGCATAATGAAAATGTTTTAAATAACTATCTCTGACGTTTTTCCATTATATTTTATGGAGAAATGTAATGGCATTTTGTGAGTGTAAAATTGACTAATTAATTAATCATAAATATGTCTGTGATACAAAATGAGTTACATCAGCTAACTCATACAGCTGCTCATTCAATTATTCTTGAATAAATGCGCAAGAATATATCATTATTATTTTAAAAGGGAGAAAGTATACATTTATGGTAATATTTACAAGTAGCTTCTATAGTATTATTACTAACAGCTGCAACAAAGGGAATTCAAAAAAGTTGCCGATATCACTAAACTGTTACAGGCTTCCATGACATTGTATTTTTTGCTTTGGAATCAAATATTAGGCTCTGAGTAAATGGAAATGTTAATACTTAATACAAGAACAATCTACATACTAATTAAAACAAACATTTAAATTTAACCTACCGTACTTGTGCTGGAAATTTATTATTTTACAAAAGCACTACACATATTTACTTACGTATAAAGTTATTATGTACCATAACAAATATTTCAATAATATTTGGCCTTAATACTTATTTTTAAAAGGACTAGTTCATTGAAAATCAAATGTAAATCATTATGCCGTTAAAAAATCCAAGAAATTATTCCTATAGGTACACGCATTTATTGTGAACTAAAACAAACATAAAAGAATTAAAATTTACAAGAAAACGTTGATAGACATTGACAAGTTCGGGCGGCAAAAATATTAAATTAAGATAACACAAGAAATGCAAAAATGGAAGACAACTTCCTTGCAATAATGGCTACATCTTTACATTTAATTTATAAATAATTATTTTCATAAGAATACTTGAAATTCATTAACAAAAACAGTAATTTTCTCTATCCATAGTGAGATGAATACATAAACATATAAACAATCAACATATTGTAATAGTGTATCGAGGGTAAATAATTAAGAATACCTACTCGTAAGTAAACATTTTTTCAAGATTTTTTTTTTTAATAATATTTTGATTAATGGCAATTTAAATAAAATAATAACAATAAAATTGTCTATATATAAGTTTATCAGCACACAAAGTTTTAGAGCATATTTAATCAGACTTGGCAGACATCATCCTGACTAAATACTTTCGGTTTGCACTGCATAAAATGACCACTTTTCAATTCAAATTTTAATGATTAGTGAGTATCAATTCATTTTTAGTACCTACTCATTAAATGACAGGTGGGAAATAAAAATAGCCTCTTGTTTGAGCAATAATAATGTATCTCATTTATGGGATTGCACTGCATGGCGAAGATACTGCAAACTATTTAAACATTATTTTAATTTAAACTAAATTGAACTTTATAATGCACACACGTTGAGTTAATTTAACATGACTTTAGTTTTGAGAAGAGCAGTCCCCTCATCATCAGGTGTAATTTATAATACCTGATGATGAGGTGACTGCTCCTCTCGAAACTATAGTCGTGTTAAATTAACTCAACGTGTGTGCATTACAAAGTTCAATTTAGTTTAAATTAAAATAATCATGTCGCACCACAAAGTATTCCATATCAGCCATAGCAATTAATAATATTTAAGCATTGATTTGAAAATGTGGCAAACCTCCTAGAAAAAGGTAGAAAAATCAATATTTTGACCGTGTCTATGAAAATGAATCTTTATCTGCATGATAAAATGCAGTCTCTCATGGTCCAGTTTTTTACGACTATTCTTGCATGGGACTAGTCATTAAAAAAAACAATTGCTGAACATGTTCACAGAATCACTTAGTTTTTACTTGCGGTTGCGTTGCTTTTATGTCTGACAAATGAAAATCATGTTATTATTTATACAGTCTGTCTTCATCTTCTTGAAATAAAAATTTAAGTAACTCAATGGTAACCAATAAAAATTGTTATGATGTCAATTTAAATTTATTGTTAATGGATTCAATTCGATCTCGAAATATGCCTCTCTATCTATCTCTCTAAAGGGATTGTTAAGCACATATTTTTTATAAATCCTGAATAGCTTTTTGTGGCTTTAGAGGTGAATATTTAAAAAAAAATACAACTTGGAAACTAAAGCTGATCTTGAATGACTGAGATTCTTGTAAATTCAAATTTTTATCATAAATATGTTGGAATCAGGCATTTTGCTGTATCAATGAGAGTGAGTTTACTACATAAAAATTGCTTTTATTTGTCAAACGGAAAAATTTGAACCTTACAAATTAATAAGACTAATTATTTTATAATGAAAATAATATATTAGGATCATTATTTGTTTCCAAAACAGTAGAAGAAAATATTAGTCTACATACACAATAACTAACTTGAATATGAAAAATGCATTACATTTCACTGTTTATTCTTAATAGAATTTTTTGATAATGTTTAATAGACACAAATCCTATAAAATATTTTTGTGATATAAATATTTTTTCAGGAATGAAGTTTATATGCATGATATATACAGATAATGGCTTTACAAAGGGTTTTCATTATGTCATATAATTTTTCAAATGTACTAATTTATTATTTAAAAAACTTTCTAATTTTTATTATAATTAGCTAACTTGTAATATTAGTCCATATACAAGATGACAAATATTAATTTTAAAATTATGTTGGTGTTATCCTCTTTGTTTGCCTGATTTAAGAGTATTAAAAAAATATGTATATAAATGAAAGATAGTATGACGATTAAAAAGATTGTGTGAAATCAATTTCAGTTTGTAATTGGGTTTACTTTTATAAACACACTGAGGTCTGAATTAGAAACATAGTTGAAGGAGCACAAAATAAAATTTGTATTAACAAATTTTATGTGTCATGATGAGAATATAAGAGAATTTATCTACACAGATTTACAAAATTTTCATGTCAATTTCAAATTGAAATACTATACGGTTTTCATTTCATGTTACATGGTGACCAATATATTCATTAAAATGATTTACTAACTCAATGTAAACAGTGTTTTAAAATTAATAATAGCAACCACAATCCTTGGCTAAAAATGTTGTCACCAAGAGAATAGTAATGTCAAACATACATATTTGAACATCGGTTACAAGTTCATTGAATATGATATTCTACACTCAATACAGAGACTAGAAGAGTCCTTTCTTTGCCACTTTTGGAGATGATAATGTTAGAACTGATGTGTAAAAAAGTGAATAAGAATTTTAATGTGATGCAAATTTTTTTTAAAATACCTTTAGCATTGCCTTTGTAAATTTAAAAAGTATTAATTCTCAAATAAATAAGCCATCATTAATAATCTTACAAACATTGAAATTGATAACATTTTATCAAAAACAATATGTTTTTTGTATAAATCTTTAACACGGTTTGATATAAGTTAATTATAAAATCCCAAGTGATTTTTCTACCTATTAAAACCTTACACTATATTATCTAAATTTATTAAGAGTATTGGATTATTAAAAATGCATAAAATTCATAAGATCACAGCATCTTTTATAACAAAAAAAGATAAACTTCCATTCTTTTCTATAGGCCTGTATAAAACTATGTAATTTAGGTCTCTGCTGCCACACTCACCGAAAAAAATAGATTAGAAATACACATTTTATTATTGTTTTTAATTGGTGTCTCGCTATAAAAAGCATTGTTTTGAAATTATAAACCATATCAAAATAAACATCAATTTGGCGGTAAACACTAAATATGACAATAAGTGGTTGAAATTTTTTGGTAAGGAGTCCTCTACATTAAACAAGAAAAATGTAATTGAAAATTGTACCGGATATGATGCCTAAGAGAGAACATACTTGGTACGAAATGTAGAATAATAAATTACATTTTGAATAGGTAAGGTGATACACAAATATTCACGATTAAACAAAATACCAAATTAATAACATCAAGGAAGTACAACTCCACAATTATTAAAATGCCAAGGATGCAACAATCAAAAATGACATTTTCGCTCTCTAATTGATATTTAAGTTGATGTGATCTAAACATTGATTAAGGAACACTATCCGTGCATTAGGGAAAATGAACAAACAAGCGTTTCCCCGAATAGAAACCAAAACACGTCTATTTAGAGTTTAACTCCATGTGGCCCCGACACTTGCGCCACAACATTATTATTAAGAGGCCATTATTGTAGCTAGATGCTTTCACAAAAAGCATTGTTGAAGAAGACCGACAAACCCAACCTTTCGAGAATGCAGAAACTTCTGAGACATGGCTGGATGCACTAAATTTTTGTAACTCCTTTGAGTGGCTTTTCTTGTAAAACAAAATCTCAGCCATCTCACAAGTATGGTAAAATATGACAAATATTACTGTGCAGATTGGCTGGCAATGGTAAGCCCTATTCATTTTCACTTTCCGTAATTTAACATCATTTATAAATTAACATATTTGAGAGGTAAGTATAGCTGTTGGCATGACAGCGTTTCAATTTTAAATTTTACCACCCGCATGCTAATATTTGTCAGTTTTACGTATCATTATTTAGATTATGTGAAAATACTTTATAATACTTTCTCTGCATAAAATTTGAGCCAAATTTTCACGAGACAAATCCCACTCATGAGGATAAGAAATCCATTTATTTGTCTACTTCTTCTTAATATTATTCGCCCTCTTCTCAGCCTTCTTGAGCATCTTGTCCCGCTTGTCCTGCAGCCGGCGCTCCTTTTCGGCAGCATTTCGCAGCTCCTTAAGCTTACGCTTGAGACGTTGTTTGTCATCCCCACTTACGCCGAGCAGTTTGAGGTCACGGGACGTGAGAGCCAGCAGCAACGCACCATCCACACCTCGTGAGGCGAAGGCACCTGCATATCTCTCCAAGCCCTGGCCCTGACCCACTATCCACTGCCATACCTGGAGATACAACGGATTTTCAACTGTGTGGCCATGGAGATAACGGTATTAGAATTCTATCCAAGTTTAACCTTGTTGTAATAATTAAACTATATAAAGTGAAAATGGGGTCTCCTTTGAAGTAATATTTACTATATTTTGTTACAGCAGCTACATTTTTTTTTGCTAGCACATAAACAAAATATAATTCGATATGTGCGTGTAATATTTCGATTTTTTTCGCAAATGAGAACAACAGATATGTCAATTTTGGATACTTAAGTAAAGAAATGTGGCGGTCTTTGTATTAGCATAATAAATATTGAGTTATCGAAATGATTTCTTGAAAATGCAAAAATGCAGACGTTTTTCATAAAATTAATCACTTTTTTCATGAGTTCAACTTTTTTTTTTTTCGAATTAACAGGGTTCCGCGTAATTAGAAATGTTTTTTTTTGGGTCCCTTGAATTTCGAATTAACAAGGTTTTACTGTAGTTAGTATTGTACCTGCTGTTTGGTCCACTGCATGACAGGTGTGCTGTGGTGGGGGCTAAAGGATGTGGCGGAAGTGGAGAGGGGCGAGAGAGAAGGGGACTCCGTTCCCGGCACACCCAACGGCTGCCACGGCATTTCACTGCCCACAGCCATTCCAGGACCCACTTTCTTAACTGGAAAATATCAATTTACATATATCGACTTACAAAATTGAATGACATGGAAAACTGTTTCCTAGTCGACAAAGAATTTATGATTCGGACAAAGGATACTCTTTACATTTAAAGAAAATCCCCTGTAGATCTTACCTTGTGGGTATGATCAGATGTAATCTATTTTATGATGCAATGATAAGAGAAACTGAAAGGGAGTATAGAAAAAAGGGACAACAGAGATACTCGGATCTGGTTACTAAACACAGCAAGGCCAGCATCGAGAAATGTTTTGATATGGAATGGTGATTCTGTAACAAGAAAATACAAAACTATCTTCCATTCTGTTTGTTACTAGCGAAGGGAAAAACTACATTTCAAAATTAAGACAACACGTTCACCAGTTTGAAGACTACAAAGTGTGTGCAATATTTGTAGTAGGTACCGAAATATATACACTTCATCTACTTCAATAAACTACATGAAGAGAACTAATTATAGTACTACAAAACTGTACGTACCTACTATAATGACCTACAACAAACGTGTACTACTACAAAATTGTTTCAGTTTCCAGAGATTTCTTCATTCAGTGCGAAAATTTTCAAATTCATGGGGCGACGGGTTGTTTCGGTTTCCAAACTTTTCTTCATTTGGCCACCAAAAAAAATATAACTACCATTTTATACACACCAAACCTTTATCAATTATTTCTTTCTATCTACATCAACTTCACAAAAATATCGGCCAAAAACTTCAAATATTAAAAAAGTCACAATTCAATTTAAAAGTTTGAAATGTGTAGTTTGTAGTGTGCATTTTTAACCGTTTGAAGTCCACCGCCGTGCCTGGCGCGGCGGCACTGCGTGCATCGCATGTGCCACCGCCGCGCGTCGCGTTTATTTAGACCTCGAATAATATTTGTCAGAAGAAATGGATTTTGCCGCTAGGCATTGTTGACAATAAATTTATTTTCTACATCTACATCAGGTTTTAATACTTAACATTTATATGCCACAGGATATATGAAAAGATGGGTTGGAGTGCTGTTTCTTGGATTGTAGATTGGGTAAGCCGTTACCGACACTTAAATATCCAAACATTAAATGAAATGAATTTTGATGACACGTGTCAAAAATCATGCGCTAAAACAAGATTTTCAGTTTAAAGCAGGTTCGAAAAAATTGGATTTTTGTATTAAAAATCGGATTTTTTGATACATATCCAAACTTTTTTCTCCTTTTTTGCACACGTCGATTGATGCAAACTCAAAATAATTAGAATATTTATTTTTTTATTTTGTACATGAATTATTATTTATTAAATAAATAAATTGCATACTGAAATAATTATAAATAAGTTATAAAAGTTGCTCTTTCTAATGTAGTGTTATGGGTGTTTGTTTCTTTGTGCAAAATAAAAAATGGATTATATGAAACGAATTAAACTTTTATTTCGTATTCAATCAGAATTTTATTTACAATATTTAAAACTATTTTTTGATATTATTATTTATTATTATAATTATAAAATTATTATTTACAATATTTAAAAAAAAAGCATCTTTAATAGACATTTATTTTTAAAATTTAAGTCCTTAATTTTTAATGAGCCTGGGGCCGCGTCGCATATACGCGACAGGCACAAAATAAATTATTTATCGACGGCCGCGTATCGAATTTGAAAAACGTAATTTTTTACCAATAGAGAAATCCTGTTGTGACCTGTCGTTCCATTTTCAACTCAAAAACATCACGGATTATATATTAAATCAACAATCAAAACAGAAGTTTTTCTGCCGTCAAAATCGTATAGAATTGTTATAGATGGCGCCCCGATCGCGTGTTGTGCAATCGAAATTCAAATATTCCATCGTCAAGGTCACGCGCAATGTGCGCGGGAAATACGATTTATTTTTTCGATTTTCGATTTATTTGTACACGTATATACAAATATATACGATATGTTTTGTGATATTTGTCAGTTTTTGTTGGTTTATGATTCAATTGAATACTAATAGTGATTTATTAACAAAAATACACGCAATTTTGTTGCGTTTATTTGAAATATGTGTGTGTGTGAAAGTGTATCATATTTATGTGTTATGAGTGCGATGTCCCGTCGTGTGCCGTGCCGTGCAACAAAATATACCACACAGAAGAAGATTATTATTATTAATAGTAGTGTCGTCTCTAATAAACAAATAAAAAATTATTATTATTTTTCAGAAAATGTTGCGCTGGAAACATTATGGAAATTCAAAAAAAGATTATTTTTTTTACTTAAATGATAAAAAAATCATTGCATTTCGACACTTACGATAAAATAATATGAATGTGTGTGTTTTCATGGTTTTTTCGTAAAAAGAAAAATCACAAAAAATTCAGAAAATTTCCGGCCCTCAACAAGTTTCAATCAGTCTGTTAAAGAGATCACATGAAGATTCCTCGGGAAAAACAATGAATGTCAAGAAATTTTTATTTTGAGAAACAGTTTTTAATAGTTTCAAAGTTTATATTTCTTTAACTTTATGCTCCTTTTATATAAATATTGAATCAACTTATGACTTTATAAACATGTTTTTTGACTTTACTTAAAAATATGCAAATTGACAACAACATTTTTTGGAGTTCGGCGGGCGGACATTTCTGTTTCTTGGAATGGATAAACAGATATAAATTGAGCTATTACAGCTGATCACTCTATCCATATATGTAATACTCCAGTATTACATATATTGGGGTTCTAGTTCATGTCATGATTCATTGTTTTCTGATTTATCTCGTATTTGCCAACCAACATCTCGCCTTGACTTTAATTCCCGCAGAGAACGCTCTTCTCTACATTTAGTAAAATCTCAACGATAAATGGGCCATTATATAAACCCGCAGTTTTCGTAAACTGTATCACCACACGTTGAAATGCAATATTTCATACCTCTTGCATTGGCTTCATTGACTGCCTGCCTGATCTCCTCGACGAGGTTCTGGGTAAGCACTACGGGGTTAGTGACCCCCCCCTGCCCGGCGCCCGGCTGGTCTCCGGCCAGCCTTCTTTCTCGTTCTGCCAGCACCTGCTTTAGCTGCTCAGCAAGTGATGCCGGGGGACCTGGTGATGCGAATGGGCCTTTATAATATTAAAATCATTAATACGTTATTTATTATTAGAAAAGTTAGAGAATTCTACATTAATAAAAAAAATGTTGTGAATGATTCAGTATTTTTTTGAAAAACAAATTTGCTGTAATGTTCAACAAACTAAGTACGCTGTGTATCCAGCTAATTCTGAAATCTGTAAATATTTATAATTCAGAATTTTACAGGAATTACTGATTCAATTATTGCCTTCTATGTCAAAGGATACTAATTTTTTTAACTAATTAGTGAGGTTTTAATTCTTTAAAAGGTTCTCAATGGCTTTCAAAATAAAATTACATTTAAAATGCTACAATAGGGTAATTTTATATTTTTTTAATAGAAAAATCTTAATTTTGGTTTTAAAAATACATTTATGAAAAAGATTTTTTTTTAATATGTATATTAACATTAAAAAACGATTTTGAAAATAACGATTTTGAAAATCACGATTTTGAACTTCCGCCAAAACGCTTATTTTCGCAAGCGTGGCATCAATTTTCATGTCAATCCGACCGATGTTTAACACGTAACAGCACATTTGCATATTTAGACATTCATTCGTTTTTTTACAAAACAAGCCGGCTTTTTTGTATAGTGCGTCCATAATGTCTGGGAAAATGTTTTTTAGATATTGTATGGTACTCAATTGTAGAAATTCATTCCTGAAAACTGAAAAATTAAGCCAACATTAAGGCATCTATTTTCGGTAAGTTATCGGATTTTCCTTGTGAAAATCCGTCCTCCATTATTATAGTTATTTTATTAAAATAGGTCACAAACACCGAAAAATCTATATAAAAACCATGCAAACACAAGGAAAAACAAAGCGAAGATGAACATTGATCGAAAAAAATAAACAAATTACAGTGACAAACACCATATGCTTTATCCAAAATTCCTGCAAAGTAATGTCATATTGCGTTTTAATGGAATCATATTTAAGATTTTTATTATGAAAATTATGAATGAAAAAATTATCCCACAGCATCCACACTGAGTTATAAATTTATTTTTCTGAATCTATTTCATATATTTTCATAGATATCTGTAAAATGTGAAATTACTCTATTATAAAAGTGTCAACATTTTATAAAAGTAATTCTCAATACTTGTATAATATTGACATCCTAATAAGTAATAAGTACACATTTCTTTAATATTGATTCCGCTCTATACAAGTTCTAACAAGTAAGGTTAACAACATTAATATTCCAAAATAATTGTTATATCATTTCTTTTTCTCTTTATAATGCACCCTTTATTTTGAATATGTTGTGTAGTAAGGATGCATTCCATCGGAGGAAAAATTACAATTTCAACAAAGAGAAATTAGAAATAAAATAAAAGAATTTTACCTTCCATTAAAATTCCTATTTTGTTTCCCTCGACGCCTGGAATCCATTATGAGAGAACAGCCTGCTGTTTCGCCACTAGACACGCGTTCCTACCCCCTCTGATTCCCTGTTTGCGACAATTTATTCCCGCTGGTATCCCTGTTTCCGGTTTCGTCCGCGCAACGGTTTTTCTTTCATATGACTCATAATGCACCAGGTAGGGATTACCTGGATTCCAGGCGTCGAGGGAAACAAAATACGAATTTTAATGGAAGGTAAAATTCTTTTATTTTGTGTTCCGTCTCGACGCCTGGAATCCATTATGAGAGATCTGTTTGTTATCACCTGGTGACCTAGTGGTTCGACGTTATATGTGACTGCCTATATTGGCGTAAAGAGAGGCGCTAATGAGCTCTGGGGGCATTGTTGCTTGGGGTTATCTACTATCTCTCTTTGGTAGAATTTTCGGAAGGTGATTTCACTCTGCCAGTTTCCCCTTGACAAGATCTCCTCTATCGGGTAGTTTTCCAGCCAATTCAACGAAGCCACAGCAGAACGAACACTTCCTGGCGTTGCTTCCACTCCAGCCTCTCTTAGGATTGACTTGATCCAACCACCTATCATTGTCCGTGAAGCTGGCTTTACTTCACCTGCTGTCGTCACAAATAGTTCTTTCATGTCCGGCTTTCGTCTCGGCTGTGAGAGTGAGACCAGCTTTCGGATCCAAAACAAGGGGTTGATGTTCCTTTCATCCGATGCGCTCAACCTCCATCCCGATTGTTTGTGTCTTGCCGTGTCAGTCTTCGCTCCAAAGGCTGGCCATAGCGTGATGGAGTCTCCTTTGTCGATCAATCGGTCCGGGGTGACTCTGAGAAGTGTCAGATCTTGGACTCTTCGCCCAGATGCCATGATGAGTAGTATGGCCGTCCTCCTTGACACGTCATACAGGCTGTTTCCTTGGCGGGTTTTCACGTAGCCACTCCACCACTACTCGGGGGTTCCAGATCGGGGGTCTCTCAGTGCATCCACCAGAAACCGAGATGGCTTTAAGGACGTGCCTGACGAGGAAGTTCGAGCTAATCTTATCTGCATCAAGAGCTGGGCCACAGAAGGATACGATTGCCGATTTGTGGACCAATATTGTTCGAGGGGCTAGCCCTTCGTGGATGAACAGGTTGGCCAGATATCTTGCCACTGTTGCAGGGGGAGGGTTATGAGGTTGGACAGAATGCGTGGTACACCATCGCTGCCACAACTAGGAGAAAGGTGCCTCTTGCCAGGTTCAAGTGCGCCAGTACTCTTGGGATGAGATTCGGCGGCGGAAATACTCAGGCCAGCTCGTAATCCCAATGCTGACTGAATGCGTTGAGATAGGAGGCCGAGCAATCGGTTGAGTCTAGCGACACGTAGTTTGGCACCACATGGGCGGTGGCCGATGCGAAGAGGTCGATCTGAGGACGTCCCCATATTCGGAATATTTCCTCTATCGCTGGTTCCAGGAGGTGCCATTCCGGGAGTGGTGTCCCCCGTGAGAGTCGGTCCGCAATCCCGTTGTATCTCCCTGGAATGACTGCGCTGTCAGAGATATTTCCTGCTGGTCGATAAACTCTAGGAGGTCTCGAGTTAAGGGTCTTCGTTCCTCTTAGCAGGTAAGCGTGATCCCTGATCACTGCGTAAACAGCGAAGGCTTCTTTCTGGTTGGAATGCCACCGCATCTGCTCTGGGGACCACTGGCCTGATATCGTCTTGTCGTCCACCTGGCCCCCCCAACCTGCGTCCGCTGCGTCTGTAGTCAGGAAGTGGGAGAAGGGGGCTTCGTGTATTGGGCAGGACTCCCCTACGGCCTCCAACCACCACTCTAGGTCTTGCCGAACCGAGGCAGGAAGCTCCACTTGTCTGGATGGCTCGTGCCTCTGCAGCTGGCGGCTGAATCTCTGCAGTCTTCGGCAATGCAAACGACCCCGAGGGGTGGCGAAGTTTGCGAAGTTGAGTCTCCCCAAGAGGCCTAGAACCTGCTTGGGGGAGCAACTGCCGGCCTCGATCGGGCGGCGCAGTACTTGGCGAAGGCCAGAGCACTTGCGGTCCGAGAGGGATTTCTGGTTGGCTTCTGAATCTCTGCAGTCTTCGGCAATGCAAACGACCCCGAGGGGTGGCGACGTTTGCGAAGTTGAGTCTCCCCAAGAGGCCTAGAACCTGCTTGGGGGAGCAACTGCCGGCCTCGATCGGGCGGCGCAGTACTTGGCGAAGGCCAGAGCACTTGCGGTCCGAGAGGGATTTCTGGTTGGCTTCGGTGTCCCAAGTTATGCCCAGAAACTCCAGCTTTTGGGTAGGTATAAGGATACACTTGTCGCGGTTGATGCACCAACCCAGATGCTGGAACAGATTGACCGTCTCTACTGCCTGGGTCGCTAGCAGGTCCCTTGACTGATTGGCCAGAAGGAAGTCGTCCAGGTAGACTACGGTCCTTATTCCTCTCTTCCGCAATAGTCCCGCTAGCCAGTTTGACAGCGTTGCGAACATTCTCGGGGCTGATGACAGGCCAAAGGGCAGGCAGGTCATCTGGAGAAGTTCCCCTTGGTAGTACAGTCTCAGGAACTTTCGGTGCGATTCCGCTATTGGTAGGTGAAAGTATGCCTGGGTTAGGTCGATTTTCACCAACCAATCTTTGGGCTGGAGGAAGTCTGGGACCCGAAAGTGGTTGAACAGCTTGAAGGGTTTCGCCTCCACAAAGGCATTCAACGCCTTCAGGTTGAATATCGGCCTTAGGAAGTTGTCCGACTTCGGAGTTAGAAACAGATTTGAGACGAAGCTCGGAGAATGATCTGCTCTTTCCAGCACGCCTGATATCTTCAGGGCCTGAATGTGACTCGACATGTCTCGAGACTCCTTCGTGCTGAAGCTGCTCAACAGCTGCCTGGTGGGGAAGACTAACGGAGGTTTGGCCACAAAGGGGATTCTCGCGCCCTTGAGGATTCTCAGCACTATAGGTGGTGCCCCGAACTCCTTCCACGTGCTTTGGAACCTCCTCAAGCGTCCTCCCCAGAACTGGTTGTTCAGCCTCGCGTCATCTTCTACCTCTACGGCTACGGTCACCAGCGGGTTTTCGGCCGTGGTCTGCCTTCCGGTTAGGTCTCCTGTTCGGGTTCCCTGAGCCTCGCTCCCTGTGCCTCGGCTCCGGCAGAAAGGGCTTACGGGACTGGAGGTATCCCTGGTTCGGAGCTCGACGAGAAGTTGACGGCTGGGGCTGAGATGTTGACGGTTGGGCCAGGTTTCGGGTTGCGGGCGAGACCATCACCTTCTCCTGGCCCCCGTTCTTTAGGATATACGCCGATAGCTCTTCCCTATTGAACAAGTATCCCGAGCTTGGAGGGATTTTGGCCGCACCTTCTCGCACGAAAGGGTCTTTGAAGCCCTCCAATATGGCCTTTCTCCGGTTCAGTATACACTCTGCCCGTCTGCCGCACACAATCTGCAGGATGTCGTCCGAAATCTTATTGTACGGAGCATCGCTGGTGAACATCGACTGAATCCGCTCGAAGAGAGCCGAAGCGGACAGATCCGTGCCGGGTTCGGATGCCCAATTCACCAGCGATTGCATCCCGTCTCTCAGGGTCTCTCTCTGGGCGAGCAAGGCGTTTGAAAGCGCGGCGAGCGATCTTTCCAGCAAGCCAGTATGGGTCGGCGCGTTATCGACCCTTCTCAAGTCGTCGTTCACCGACAATTCCACAAATGTGGGAGTCGCCGCGTAGGTTCTCTGCGTTTCCGCATAGCGAACGCCTGACCACTCGTCGGAATCGAAGTGTTGCAACTTCGAGATCTGTTCGATTCGCTTCGGGTCCGCTCTCGGTACTGGCGGCTCCTTCACGACCGTGCTGAGCTTGCCGAACTCCAGCGTATTCTTCGCCCTTCTGAGGCTCGGCGGCGGCTGAATAAAGGGCGCATTCGTGTTCCGGCGTTGGCGGCGTTGTTGATGCAGGGGCCGCGCCGCCCGCTAACAAGGCCTCCGTCAGAGCAGTCACCTGTTTTAGCAGGTGGTCTACACGCGGGTCGTATGCTACGCGGCGTCTCTTTCAACTCGGTTCTTCGAAAGAAGATCCGTCATTCGAGGATACCGGCGAAGGAGCTTGCTCGTCCGCCATCTTGTTAACAAAACGTTTGACGAAATTCACGGGATTTACACTAAAATATCAACGTCCTGTCGCACTATGTTAAAAATTTGTATAGTCTAATGTTTGTTAACCTAGGGATCAAAAATTAAGGGGGTAGGTTGCAATAGAAACACAAAAAATCACAACAAAAGTTGGCGTGTCTAAACGCGTGCCAAATGGCGCGAAACAACGACGTTATATGAAAGAAAAACCGTTGCGCGGACGAAACCGGAAACAGGGATACCAGCGGGAATAAATTGTCGCAAACAGGGAATCAGAGGGGGTAGGAACGCGTGTCTAGTGGCGAAACAGCAGGCTGTTCTCTCATAATGGATTCCAGGCGTCGAGACGGAACACAAAATATAATTTCATTAATTTCTAGTACTGTAAAGATGTTGAAATTATCCAGCATTGCATTTTAATTAAATTGTTCAACACAAACTATATTATACAGGGTTATTTGGAAAACATTAATAATCTCGCAGGACTATATTCCTGCCTTGATTATGAGTCAAAAATGTTCAAGCTATTATGAACTAATATCAGTAGTTATGAGATCTGCGACATCAAAGTTTGCATTTTTTTTCAATATTTCTGACTTATTTTTTATGAAACGTTGGACTATCATTACAGTAACTTATATCGATTACGAAAAATTCATTCGTTTCAATACAAGTTAAATAAAATGATAAAAACCATGAAATTCCAATTCAAAATCCCTGGAAAAGTTCCAGTTGAAATGTTTTCCAATGGGAATTCTAAGGTTTTTATTATTTTATTTGACTTGTATTAAAGGGAATGAATTTTTAATATTTGATATAAGTTACTGTAATGATAGTCCAACGTTTTACAAAAAATAATTCAGAAATAATAAAAAAAAAATGCAAACTTTGATGTCGTATATCTCCATAACTATTGATATTAGGTTATGGTTGCTTATACATTTTCGACTCATAATCAAGGCAGGAATGTAGTCTTGCGAGGTTATTAATGTTTTACAAATAACCCTGTATAAACAGTAGTCCCTCGGTTTTTTCAGGCTTTATTACTTTCGATTTTTCTATAATAGCTTAGTTTTATGACGCTTAACTCCATAATTATTGATATTAGGTCATGATAGCTTGAACATTTTCGACTCATAATCAAGGCATGAATATAATCCTGCGAGGTTCTTAATTTTTTCCAAATAACCCTGTATATCTTATTTTAAGTTATGAAATTTCACTGGTATTAGTTTTACTGTATTCAGTAACTATGTATGTATATATCTGAACAATAAGCCACTCAGTATTTTTAGATTTTGGGTCCTGAATACCATTTGATGTCATGTTTCTAGAGTATCTCCATTTCTCATTTTCTGGTTTCATTTTTATCAGTAAGAGAGTAGGCAACAGGAGAATTGAGATGGTCGGTGTTAGAATGAGTATTTTTTCTGCACCAAATGGTGTTGTGAATTGGTGCGTAGGTACTTTTTGAAGTATGTACATATACAGGCGCGTGAAGTAGGAACATTGAAGCGTGAGTTTTTTGTAAACATGGATTTTTTTTGGAAAAAAAAGAGAAATTAAATATTTATATGACAGATTAAAAATCAAAATACGAATACATACTGTGATAATAATTTTGATAGAAATATTACAAAATATTTGTTGTATTCCTATTTTTTTTCCAAATAATTGGTTACCTAAAAGACATGCCGCGATGTTCCCCGCCCCTGGTACATATATATATACATACATAACGATGATTGTACATCTTGTCACAGGAAGCCATTTCTCTTCATTATAATTTTGATACTGATGATGATACATGAATAAATGATAATAAACGACAAGCTTTGGGTGTATTGAACCATTGGGCAAAATGCACCTTTTTGTAAAATCCTTTCCATCAAATTAAATACTAGTGTAGGACTAAACGATATTTGTGTAAAGCGCCCTTGAGATGATTTTTTTTTACAAAAATGGCGCTATAGAAATTATCCATTTTTATTATTATTTTATTGTACGTGTAGACACAGCACAAATAAATCAATATATTTGAGACAGACTTTTCACGCAAGTCTTGCTATTTATAATAAAGATTTTTTAAAGTAATCCTTGCAGTTAACCTGTAACACACTAACTGTTATTGGAGATTTGTATCCATTTGATGTTTGGGATTTTGTGAGATTTGAAAATTTTGAATTATGGCAAATTTCGAATTATCGGGGTTCGAATTAACGGGGTTTTACTATATAAGTGATATGTTAACCTATAAATTGGATTAATGTATCCTATCCTGTGTTACTAGGATTATATGATGAGTAATTAAAACATTTTTTAATTTTATTTTATTTTATAAAAAAAAATATGTAGTAACATTAGACTTTGTTAACAATCATACTAAAAATATATTTGCTTTTAGCCATTGCGGTTTTTTTATTTTGCCTGCTCATTTTAAAGCGGCCATGGCCAGGTCCTATGAGCCTGCAAATCTTCATTCGCAAGATATATTTACATCACACATCAAGGATATCAACTCTGTTCCATCCTAATCTTTTGTTGTACATTTTCAGCCAAGCCAAGTATGTCCTTTCCATCCATAAAGTATAAAGTGAACCAGGAAGAATTAGAGGAAGTGTATTCATCTGATACTGAAAAATCAAGTAACGTAGACTCGTCAGACTTCTCTCCCAAACCGAGAAAAGTGGAAAAAAGTTCACCTTCCATTTTGAATAAATACTTTAAGGCTTTCAAGGCAGAAAGGGCACCCGATGAAGAAGTGAGAGCCGAAGATATACCTGATAAGAAGACCACAGAGTTATCAACTGAAATAAGCGGGTCACCAATAAAAGAATATTTTAGCAAATTCAATAAGCGATCTGATAGTATTGAAACCACCAGCGATGTCGAATCAATAAAAGAAACTAAAGACAGAGATATCAATGATCGCTGGAAACTCTTCAGTGATTTCAAAGAAAAAATAGTGCAAGCCGTTGAGGAAATCAAATCGTCAAGAACAGTCGAAGGTATAATTTGTTTAATATTGTTCTCTTTGCCTATAATCTTTTATCACTTAAAATATATTTTCCAAGAAAATCCCCACAACTATCTTAATGATAAAAATATTTACTTAACAGTTTCACATGTACAGGGTGTTTTTACACTTTTGGTGAAATGTCAACAGAATATAAGACAATAGAGATCAGTTAAGCGACATCAGAGTTTTCGTTTTTTTCTTCCAATATTTCTGACTTTTCTTTTGTAAAACATTAGATTTTAATTTATATAGAATATCAAAAATTCATTATCTTTAATACAAGTCACACAAAATGTTTAAAACCTCCCAAAAAAAATCAGGTTTAAATTTCTGCATGATTTTTTTTTTTTAACTTGCATCAAAGCGAATGAATTTTTAATATTTAATATAACTTACTTTCATTTATAAATATATATTACTTACATAGTCTAACATTTTACAAAGGATAAGGGCATAAATATTGAAAAAAAATTACAAACATTGATGTCGCGTATCTCCTTAACTGTTGTTATTGTTAAGGCGATCGTGAGAAAATTTCACAATTTTTTCTCATACCTTCTCTTGCGTTTTTTATCACATTTTTGTAGGGAAATATATGATTTTAAAATTTATTCATCAGGTTCCATATATTTTAAATACGGATATCTTGTTAAAATGACACAAATTGAATTATATAATTGATCAATAAATTACCAAACTTTTAATGTTGTAAAAATTTTAAAAATTGCTACCCTTTGTGGGCCTTTTAAGGGCCGGTCGTTTCAAGTTGGATTAAAGTAAGCGTTCATTTAAAGCATAAATATTTACGAAAACGGATCGTCTGATTGGTGGAGAACGCAAAAATCTATGCTTTAAACGAACACTTACTTTGATCCAACGTGAAACAACCGGGCCTAAGACTGAATGGCCTTGTGAAATGTCTTTTTCTTTCAATAATATTACAAAGTAAATGATTATCCTAAATTTATTATAATTATTGCAAAATCTGTTAGTTCGTTTACTTACAATTTATGTTTTAAAAAACATTTTTTTTTTTAATAACATTTTATTTTTTGTGTTTTTTTCAACCCTTTTTTGATAGTTGATAACTTTTTTCTTGCTAAATTAAAGGAATATACATAATTATTTTGAAATTAAAAAATATATATTTCAAAAACTTACTCTCAATTTCAGATTCTAGCTATTTAATCAAGGCTCTGCGTACCTTATCAATACGTTGCGTCTTGAATAAATATCTAAAATCAGGAATATCGACAAAGATTTTGATATTTTTGTTTTTATTAAAAAATTGTAATATAATATGTATTCTTTTGACTATTGAAGGAAAAATTTGTCAACCATGTAAAAAGAGCTGAAAAAACCGCACAAAAAATGAAATATTTAAAAAAAAGTGTTTTTTAAAACATAAATTGTAAGTAAACAAACTGACAGATTTTGCAATAATTTTGATAAGTTTAGTATCATTGTTTATTTTGTAATATTATTGGAAAAAAAGACATCTTGCAAGGCCACTCAGTCACAAAAGTAGGGGAATTTTCTTCATTTTTAAAACATCGTGGGTTTGGTAATTTATAAATTAATTATATAATTCAGTTTGTGTCATTTTAACAAGATATCCATCCGCATTTAAAATATATGTAACCTGAATAAATTTTAAAGTGATATATTTCCATACAAAAATGTGGTGAAAAACGCAAGAGAATATATGAGAAAACATGGTGAAATTTGCTCACCATTTCACTCAAAGTCTAAAGAATATTTATAAAAGAAGACTCCCCTGAAGTTTTTGGTACTAGCTACGATATAATATGTTTTTTTCATCATATTCAATATTAAGATTTAAAATAAGAATTTTAAAAAGTATTGCCGGCAGAACTATTGTTACAAAACAAACATTAAAATACATAAAAAATATCTTAAGTTTTCAGTCATTTCATTTTGTATTTTGTTCATGTGTATAAAAAATGCAACGATTTATGAGACACGTTTATAATTTTTAGAAACATTCAAAACCTATCTAGAATTAATAATAAAAATTCTTCCAGGTTCTTCTCCTTCTTAAAATTAGGCAATCTGACCTTAAGGGGGGGGTAAGGTTAATTCGTACAAAAAAAGGCATGTTTTTGTGAATTTTTTGTGATGACACAGTTAAAATTTCTTTATTTAAACCAATGATACATTAAAGTATGACATTTGAAGAATATTGTGTAAAATTTTCAAGACGAAATATTATAAAATACGGCAATGGCAGCAATTATTCGGACGTGTCTCGAAAAAAAGGAGAATTGCGGTGTCCATCATAACTTGGTGCTAGATCATCTGAAATCAAAAAATCAAAGTTCATTCGTTAGATAATAGATTTTCCCAGGTAACGCTCGGAGGGTTTTTTGAATTTTCAATTTTTCAATTTTTTGGAACACTTTGAAGGAAAAAACGCGATTTTTTGCGAAAAATATCGACTAATTTGTTATTAAAAAATTAAAATTAATAACAAATTTGAAAAAAACTCGACAGCGTTACCTCGTAAATTATGTACAGAAATTGTGTTCAAAATTTCAAAAGGATTGGTGCAGTAGTTTTGAAGTTATGATGGACACCGACCTTGAAAACGTGTGATGTGGGGAAATCGCTTTAAAGTTTTGCACACTGTAAAAATCAAAATAAAATTCAACACTTATTTTATACTTACACATGATCGTCGATGCCATATTCACACAGCAAAGAGCTTTCATCATCAGCATCTTTTTGTCCTTGTCTACACAAAACTCTTCCGATACAATAAGCACGTCCGGTAGTCCTCAGGTGAGCGCGTCTCTCAGCTGCCCGAGCAGGTATAGAAAATCAGTCTGAGTATCGCTCAAATGTTCATAATTTCGTCAATTTTGCTCCGATTGACTTGAAATTTTGACACAATATTCTTGCGATGTTATACATTCATTTAAAAAATTAAAAATAAAATGCAAAAAAAAAAAGTTAACAACCTTACCCCCCCTTAAAGAGCGATTTATGCTATTTTTCCAGTTATACACGAAATTCTTCCAGGTTAATGCTGCCATACGTTTTATTTTAAAAAACCAGTGGACCAGTTTGTTGTTTGTTGATGGAATGGTATGGAGATTTAGCCTCATGGTCTAATGTAACATTAAGAAAGAAAAAAATAAAATGGCCAGATTCAGATGTGATTGATGAGTTGAATGAATAAATTGAATCAAATCCTTGATTAAAACAATAATATCCTTCTCTCTTCATTTACAATTGTATACAATAAATATTCTTTGAATTTACTGGTTGCATACAGAATAATGATTATGCCATTTTCAATTATGTGTTATCTTTTTACAAAATAAACACATTTTATTTGACAGACGTTACCTTGATTTGGAAGCATTTAATTATTTTTATGATTTTATTCTAATAGTACTGAAATACCATTTTATTTTCAGGGGACAAGCGCGGGAGTAGTAATAACGTGTCAGATTCTGAAGATAACTCTATACAGCAGGACCTTGAGCAGAATAGTTGTGCCAGTACTGAAAATCAGGTTATTTAAACATTACCAAACCTCAATTTTATTTTTTATAAGTATGGTAGAACTTCTTTAATTTGAAATTCAAGGAACCCAAAAAAAATATTTAGAATTATGTAGAACCCTGTTAATTTGAAATTCAAGGTACCAAAAAAAATCGTGAAGCGATTCCGAAATTCCCCAAATATCGTAAAACTTGTGAAAAAACCTATAATTTTGTGAAAAATTTGTATATTTTTGCATATTTCAAGAAATCATTTTGAATATGCGATATAATGTGAAAGATTGAGATATTTGCTGTCCTCACTTGCGAAAAAAATCGAAATATTTTTTTCCTTTTGGTCACGTTTGGATGGCCGTAATCGAAAATGTTTAGAATTAATTATTTTTGAATTTATGTAAACCTTCTTTAGTTTTTACGCGTTTTTAATTCTTTTTTTTTGACTCAGACCCACACACAGCACAATTATTAAAAATACAATAGTCCTTAAGTAAATGATATTATAAGATAAGTTAGTAATAACATTTTACAAAGAAAATTCACCGTTTTAATAAGTCAAAAACATATCAAAAAAAGAACTGAAAAAATGAAAAACCATTTTAAACACATTCAAATATGAGGAATTAGCGTAAACTAAAATTATCCACGCATATCTAGGCATCCAAATGAAGAACACTACATGACACACAAATTTTAATCAAAAACCATGAATCTATTGTATCACAAAGAAAGTAATTTAAAACTGAGTTTTATATTGTTCATTTAAGCGTATATACTCGTAGACAATTGTATGCAAGTAAAATATGTCAGAGCATTAGACATCTCATTGGCAACCTCGGCAATCAAGGAACACTTGTACATACATATATCATTTGTATGTGGAAATAGGAAAAGGAAGTTTGTCAGGATAGAAATTATGTTTTTTCCTCTCTGTCCTTGTGATTTAATTATTATTACTTAGAACAGTTATAAATATTAAAAGTGTCCAAAAACATCAATTAGTAAATTAGTAATTGAAAAAGACTAACAAACTTTAAATAAGCAACACCATTGTAAAATGATTATTTCTAACCACAATGTTAACACTATAAACATTTAAAAAATATATATATATATATCAGGCATGAATGAATGTGGTATGAAAAATATAGCATTCACAAATGCACAAGTGGTTATAAATATTCTACATTTCAAATGATGAAGTTTTTCTTTTGCGTTTCAGGTGTCTTCCCTCGCTAGTAGCACTCATAACTTGTCTGATCTCTCGCCGCCTATCATTTCTCATAGCAGCAGCACAATCACCGACAGTGAAATGGAAACCACCAGTTCCAACGATAGCCATTTTAACGTAACTCCAACTGAGGAAATGAATGAAGGTTTGTTTTAAAAATTAATAAAAACAATGAGTAATTTTGTAAATCAAGACACAAATTATTTATATCTGAAAATAAATTTATTAAAAAATTAAATTGCAATGGAACCTGGGGACAGTAGCATGTCCTGTCTGGACTGCATATTTCCATTTTAACAAATACTATGTGCTATTCTGAAAAGAGTAATATTGGTACGTCAGACCTTTATCCCAGCATTTAATAGATGAAAATAAAAATAAACAATAAACGAGACGTAGGTATACGTCGGTGGTGTGGTCAGAGAGAGATAGAAGTACAAGACGGTTATCCATCAAACGTTAAATATAAATAGAGTCCAATAATATTTCTCTTTTCTGTGGTCCAACGTGACAATGTCAATTTTGCCATAATTATAGATCAGGGCACTGTGGGAGAGGAAATTACTAAGTGAATATGAAATATGTAATCTTTTTCTATAAGCTTTAAATACAGTATTAGTACTTATTTCGGTAATTTTAGTCGCAACATGAGAATTGTGAGGTTACGTTTGCGGCGGAGGGCAGCTGTCAGATCAGACCGGAGAAATCGAACACCGCAAATAAAGGTTTTTACTTCAAGAGAGATATGTGAAAATATACAAATCTTCTTATGACAACGTACGACAAATACTGAATACCGACATATACCTACGTCTCGTTTATTTTTTTATTTTACTTTGGTCTATTAAGTGTTGGAATAAAGATCTGACGTCCCAATATTGCTATATTTTCAGAATAGCACAGACCGACTGATACTCCGGGCTTTACACACAGCATCTCCGCGCTTTCCCTTTCGTTCCCTGCATTACAATCTCCGTACCTCCATCCTGCCAATGCCCCTCCCCACATCCACTTACCCTTTCACCAATCATTGGTTACATTAACTCAAGGGGATAGCAGGATATCACATTCATTCAAAATATTATGAGTATGTTCAAATTTTTCAAGAACATAATAAAAGAATTTTACCTTCCATTAAAATTCCTATTTTGTTTCCCTCGACGCCTGGAATCCATTATGAGAGAACAGCCTGCTGTTTTGGCACTTATTCACGCGTTCCTACCCCCTCTGATTCCCTGTTTGCGACAATTTACTCCCGCTGGTATCCCTGTTTCTGGTTGCGTCAGCGCAACGGTTTTTCTTTCATATGACTCATAATGCACCAGGTAGGGATTACCTGGATTCCAGGCGTCGAGGGAAACAAAATGGGAATTTTAATGGAAGGTAAAATTCTTTTATTTTGTGTTCCGTCTCGACGCCTGGAATCCATTATGAGAGATCTGTTTGTTATCACCTGGTGACCTAGTGGTTCGACGTTATATGTGACTGCCTATATTGGCGTAAAGAGAGGCGCTAATGAGCTCTGGGGGCATTGTTGCTTGGGGTTATCTACTATCTCTCTTTGGTAGAATTTTCGGAAGGTGATTTCACTCTGCCAGTTTCCCCTTGACAAGATCTCCTCTATCGGGTAGTTTTCCAGCCAATTCAACGAAGCCACAGCAGAACGAACACTTCCTGGCGTTGCTTCCACTCCAGCCTCTCTTAGGATTGACTTGATCCAACCACCTATCATTGTCCGTGAAGCTGGCTTTACTTCACCTGCCGTCGTCACAAATAGTTCTTTCATGTCCGGCTTTCGTCTCGGCTGTGAGAGTGAGACCAGCTTTCGGATCCAAAACAAGGGGTTGATGTTCCTTTCATCCGATGCGCTCAACCTCCATCCCGATTGTTTGTGTCTTGCCGTGTCAGTCTTCGCTCCAAAGGCTGGCCATAGCGTGGTGGAGTCTCCTTTGTCGATCAATCGGTCCGGGGTGACTCTGAGAAGTGTCAGATCTTGGACTCTTCGCCCAGATGCCATGATGAGTAGTATGGCCGTCCTCCTTGACACGTCATACCGGCTGTTCCTTGGCGGGTTTTCACGTAGCCACTCCCCCACTACTCGGGGGTTCCAGATCGGGAGTCTCTCAGTGCATCCACCAGAAACCGAGATGGCTTTAAGGACGTGCCTGACGAGGAAGTTCGAGCTAATCTTATCTGCATCAAGAGCTGGGCCACAGAAGGATACGATTGCCGATTTGTGGACCAATATTGTTCGAGGGGCTAGCCCTTCGTGGATGAACAGGTTGGCCAGATATCTTGCCACTGTTGCAGGGGGAGGGTTATGAGGTTGGACAGAATGCGTGGTACACCATCGCTGCCACCTATCCCAGGCCGGCTTGTAGGTGTTCAGCGTTGAGCCTCTCCAGCCAGATCTGAACAGCTGCTGTTCCTCCTGGCTCCAATCCGCTATAGCCTGTTCCCACCCACTGCTATTCTCCAAACTTCCAGTTGGAGGTCCGACACCCTCGGTGGGGGAAACCCTGTCGACGTATCGATCAGGACGCTCTTCAGATCTCTTACGCTTATTGGCCCTCCCTTTGCTCGTTGTTTGAGATCGGCCCTCCAGAATGTCTTCTCCCATCTTGGCACAACTAGGAGAAAGGTGCCTCTTGCCAGGTTCAAGTGCGCCAGTACTCTTGGGACGAGATTCGGCGGCGGAAATACCCAGGCCAGCTCGTAATCCCAATGCTGACTGAATGCGTTGAGATAGGAGGCCGAGCAATCGGTTGAGTCTAGCGACACGTAGTTTGGCACCACATGGGCGGTGGCCGATGCGAAGAGGTCGATCTGAGGACGTCCCCATATTCGGAATATTTCCTCTGTCGCTGGTTCCAGGAGGTGCCATTCCGGGAGTGGTGTCCCCGAGAGAGTCGGTCCGCAATCCCGTTGTATCTCCCTGGAATGTACTGCGCTGTCAGAGATATTTCCTGCTGGTCGATAAACTCTAGGAGGTCTCGAGTTATCTTCAGAAGGCCCAATGATCTTGTCCCCCCCTCCTTGTTGATGTAAGTCACTACTGTCTTGTTGTCTGTCTGCAGTAGGGTCTTCGTTCCTCTTAGCAGGTAAGCGTGATCCCTGATCACTGCGTAAACAGCGAAGGCTTCTTTCTGGTTGGAATGCCACCGCATCTGCTCTGGGGACCATTGGCCTGATATCGTCTTGTCGTCCACCTGGCCGCCCCAACCTGCGTCCGCTGCGTCTGTAGTCAGGAAGTGGGAGAAGGGGGCCTCGTAAATTGGGCAGGACTCCCCTACGGCCTCCAACCACCACTCTAGGTCTTGCCGAACCGCGGCAGGAAGCTCCACTTGTCTGGATGGCTCGTGCCTCTGCAGCTGGCGGCTGAATCTCTGCAGTCTTCGGCAATGCAAACGACCCCGAGGGGTGGCGAAGTTTGCGAAGTTGAGTCTCCCCAAGAGGCCTAGAACCTGCTTGGGGGAGCAACTGCCGGCCTCGATCGGGCGGCGCAGTACTTGGCGAAGGCCAGAGCACTTGCGGTCCGAGAGGGATTTCGGGTTGGCTTCCCAAGAGGCCTAGAACCTGCTTGGGGGAGCAACTGCCGGCCTCGATCGGGCGGCGCAGTACTTGGCGAAGGCCAGAGCACTTGCGGTCCGAGAGAGATTTCTGGTTGGCTTCGGTGTCCCAAGTTATGCCCAGAAACTCCAGCTTTTGGGTAGGTATAAGGACACACTTGTCGCGGTTGATGCACCAACCCAGATGCTGGAACAGATTGACCATCTCTACTGCCTGGGTCGCTAGCAGGTCCCTTGACTGATTGGCCAGAAGGAAGTCGTCCAGGTAGACTACGGTCCTTATTCCTCTCTTCCGCAAGAGTCCCGCTAGCCAGTTTGACAGCGTTGCGAACATTCTCGGGGCTGATGACAGGCCAAAGGGCAGGCAGGTCATCTGGAGAAGTTCCCCTTGGTAGTATAGTCTCAGGAACTTTCGGTGCGATTCCGCTATTGGTAGGTGAAAGTATGCCTGGGTTAGGTCGATTTTCACCAACCAATCTTTGGGCTGGAGGAAGTCTGGGACCCGAAAGTGGTTGAACAGCTTGAAGGGTTTCGCCTCCACAAAGGCATTCAACGCCTTCAGGTTGAATATCGGCCTTAGGGAGTTGTCCGACTTCGGAGTTAGAAACAGATTTGAGATGAAGCTCGGAGAATGATCTGCTCTTTCCAGCACGCCTGACATCTTCAGGGCCTGAATGTGACTCGACATGTCTCGAGACTCCTTCGTGCTGAAGCTGCTCAACAGCTGCCTGGTGGGGAAGACTAACGGAGGTTTGGCCACAAAGGGGATTCTCGCGCCCTTGAGGATTCTCAGCACTATAGGTGGTGCCCCGAACTCCTCCACGTGCTTTGGACCCTCCTCAAGCGTCCTCCCCAGAACTGGTTGTTCAGCCTCGCGTCATCTTCTACCTCTACGGCTACGGTCACCAGCGGGTTTTCGGCCGTGGTCTGCCTTCCGGTTAGGTCTCCTGTTCGGGTTCCCTGAGCCTCGCTCCCTGTGCCTCGGCTCCGGCAGAAAGGGCTTACGGGACTGGAGGTATCCCTGGTTCGGAGCTCGACGAGAAGTTGACGGCTGGGGCTGAGATGTTGACGGTTGGGCCAGGTTTCGGGTTGCGGGCGAGACCATCACCTTCTCCTGGCCCCCGTTCTTTAGGATATACGCCGATAGCTCTTCCCTATTGAACAAGTATCCCGAGCTTGGAGGGATTTTGCCGCACCTTCTCGCACGAAAGGGTCTTTGAAGCCCTCCAATATGGCCTTTCGCCGGTTCAGTATACACTCTGCCCGTCTGCCGCACACAATCTGCAGGATGTCGTCCGAAACCTTATTGTACGGAGCATCGCTGGTGAACATCGACTAAATCCGCTCGAAGAGATCCAATTCACCAGCAATTGCATCCCGTATCTCAGGGTCTCCCTCTGGGCGAGCAAGGCGTTTGAAAGCGCGGTGAGCGATCTTTTCAGCAAGCCAGTATGGGTCGGCGCGTTATCGATCCTTCTCAAGTCGTCGTTCACCGACAATTCCACAGATGTGGGAGTCGCCGCGTAGGTTCTCTGCGTTTCCGCATAGCGAACGCCTGACCACTCGTCGGAATCGAAGTGTTGCAACTTCGAGGTCTGTTCGATCCGCTTCGGGTTCGCTCTCGGTACTGGCGGCTCCTTCACGACCGTGCTGAGCTTGCCGAACTCCAGCGTATTCTTCGCCTTTCTGAGGCTCGGCGGCGGCTGAATAAAGGACGCATTCGCGTCCTCCACGCTGGGCTCGCTCGCGGCTTCCGGCGTTGGCGGCGTTGTTGATGCAGGAGCCGCGCCGCCTGCTAACAAGGCCTCCGTCAGAGCAGTCACCTGTTTTAGCAGGTGGTCTACACGCGGGTCGTATGCTACGTGGCGTCTCTTTCGACTCGGTTCTTCGAAAGAAGATCCGTCATTCGAGGATACCGGCGAACGAGCTTGCTCGTCCGCCATCTTGTTAACAAATTTGACGTTTGACGAAATTCACGGGATTTACACTAAACTATCAACGTCCTGTCGCACTATGTTAAAAATTTGTATAGTCTAATGTTTGTTAACTAGGGATCAAAATTAAGGGGGTAGATTGCAATAGAAACACAAAAAAAATCACAACAAAAGTTGGCGTGTCTAGACGCGTGCAAATGGCGCGAAACAGCGACGTCATATGAAAGAAAAACCATTGCGCCGACGCAACCGGAAACAGGGATACCAGCGGGAGTAAATTGTCGCAAACAGGGAATCAGAGGGGGTAGGAACGCGTGAATAAGTGCCGAAACAGCAGGCTGTTCTCTCATAATGGATTCCAGGCGTCGAGACGGAACACAAAATACTGGATTTTATACCCAGGGGTACATATTATAGATGTCTCGTAGAGATGAAGCTATTTGTAATATGAGAATGTAGGTATTACAATCTTCTTATTGGATGTTTGTAGGGCTTAAGACATATCGTGCGGCTGGCTTAAGTGATCACTTTACACAATGTGAAGGGCTCACTTAAGCCCTGATAAATAATTAAGGCAGCACATTCACTGCAAATGCATATTTCGGCGTTTTTTACGAAAATGTGGGTTTTGATTATTCATTTATATCAGAATGCATATGATAGATTACAATTGTTTTAGGGCGATAACTTAGATAAAACCTTTGTTCTTATATAAAAGTAATAAACTGAACATTATTTACAATAATTAAGAAAAATATAGGCATTAATCCACAGGCCGCGGCAAAAAAAAACGTATTTAATGTTCGAAGGCGAAGAGAGGTTCATTTAAAATTTGTATGTAAGTATAATATGTTTTTTTATATGTATAAAGTTTACTTAATTATCTAGAATCTGTACTAAAGAAATTAAGAAATATTCAATATTAATAAGGTTATAATGTTTCAAACTTGCAAGAAATTTTTACGATTTTTGATGGTTTTCAAATGCTTTCATTCATATAAAGAGATGATTTTAAACAGTATATTCTATTTATTCCCCTATTTTGGGGCTTTACTAACTTAATAAAAGTTAATTTTTTAAAATAAAAACACCTTAATTAATATTTAAAAATAAAAATTCTATAGTATGAAATGTGTCAAAAAATTATGCAGTTTGCAGATCACAATCCGCGCGCCAGTCGGGAGAGGCTGACGCGCTTATGCAGTCCATTTATTTTTTCACAAAAAAATCACTTTAAAACGTGTTTTTATGCCAAATTTGACATTAGTTCAAAATAATATATTATATATTCGAAAGAAATCTATTCATCGCAGATAATAAGGTTTTTTTAACTAGTTTTGTATTAAGTTGCATTTCTACTAATATTAAACATACGTCACATTCGCTGTCGTGTTGTGTGCTTTGGCGACTTTGAATGCATCGCTATGTTCGTGTTGATATCATTGTTATTTGAAAGTCAAGTAAGATATCAATTTACGACATAATTTTTAAAATATAGATAAATAGTTGTTAATTTTCTTTTTAATTCAATACATATTGTTGTAGATGTTTTTTGCTTATTTTAGATAAAAATTATTTAAATTCAATTAAATTCACAGGTGTTTTGACATTTCAGTCGGAAGTCAAAATAATATCTAAATGTGCTTATGCGACATAAGTTTTAAATTAAAAAACAGTGATATCAGAAAAATTGTTGTTTACTATTTTTTTACATCACATAAATTATTGGAGAAATATAAATACGCTTTTTTAAATTCTAGACTTAAAACATTTAAAATTCGAATATGTAATAATACGTGGGCATGACGTGCGTTCTCATATATTTTATTATTGCGTCGATACTCCGTATGGTTGTCTCGTTTCCGCGCAACCATTTTGTCTTGCAAGGATACGTAAGTAAATACGCTCTTGCAAGGTTTATCTGATATGACGTTTGTTCATGTCTCGATCTCGTATTGAAGTAGCATGATCTGTCGACGCATATCGACACTTTTGACAGCTTGAAAAATGTATGACCAGCCTTAAGTGATCACTTTACATTGTGTAAATGATCACCCAAAAGCTCTGATAATAAATTTTAAGTAATAAAAAAAGACTTTCATACCTACATACAAAAAATAATTTTGTTTCTATGAGACGTCTATGATATATCTTGATTTGTCGCGGAGGAGTTAGTGAAGGAGAAGAAGCATGATTGTACATTTTGTTAAGAAAAATGTTTTATTTAGTTTAAACACATTTATAATTTGCAGGTCATCATAATAATTTGACTTCTTTCAGACATACCGAAAATCAAGTCTACAGACCTAGAACGCACGACTGAATCTCTCCCAGGGGAAGTTTTCCCGAATTCTGATGAAATAGAATCAGGAGTGGATGCTTTAGAAGACATAGAATTAGTTAAAGTAAATCAGAATGAAACTAAACGGGATGCTGGAGCTAATTACGATAGCGTATCAGAGGCTTCTACCCGATCCGAATTGAAACTCGCAGTACCACAAAAAGAACCCTTCTTTTCGACCATGATGTTATTCTTGACGTTTTTAGTTTTGATCACAACCATGCTTATTCCATCATTTGTGATGTTGAATGGATTCTTCATCGGCATTTGGTTTTCATATGTCATCAATAAAGGCTATTATTTTGTTTTGGAATTTTTGGGCTATAATGAAATATTGAACTATGACATCTTAAAGTTGAAAGATTATCAAAATGTTGCATTCACTAAAATTCCGCAGATATTGGAATTTGAACCGCTGAAAAAATATGAGGTACGAATAATATTTTTACACTAAATATAATTTTAATACTTAATTAAGTGGTGTGACACTAATTAATGTATAGTGATATTGGACAACTTGATAAAAACTGTCTCTTCGGTCTGATAAATTTATATATTGTATTAATAATACTGACAAAGATATCGAGAGGAGAGTGACTGCGAGGAATAAGGTGAATGGTGCTTTGAACGCAATAGTTTCTAATATAAATATGTCTACCGAGGGAAAACTAGTGGTACATAATGGAATTCTGGTACCAACACTGATATGTGGAAGTGAAGCCTGGAGCTGGCAGAAGAGGAACGAAAATAGATTGAATACAGTGGAGATGAGATCCCTCAGACGTATGTGCGGCAAATCCATTTATGATAGAGTAAAGAATGCAGATATCAGGAGTGAATGTAAAGCTGATCTTAGCATAATTAATAGAATTAAAAAAGGGTCACTCAGATGGTTTAGGCGTGTCGAGCGATTGAATGAGGAAAGAATGGTAAGAAAAATATATAATGCAAGCGTTGATGGCGCCAGAAAGAGAGGGCAACTGCGGAAGAGGTGGCATGACCAGATTAACCAGATACTGGAAGATGATCCCGTTAGAAGCCTCAACAACCGGGGAGCTTGCACGCGAAGATGTATGAATGTGGATGAGGCGAGAGTTGTATGTCAGGATAGAAGAATGTAGCGCTCTATCCTCTCTGCCTACCCCCACATGGTAAATAAGCAAGTAAGTAAGTATGAATAATATATATACATATCGTCAGGCTATTTCTCATGCCATGTAAGTCAAATATTGTTTTATTTCAATTTCTTATTCCTCAGTCCTCAATATACATTCTCATTCTTCCAAAACTAAAAATTTATAACTAAAAAAAATATTTTTCCATAATACGTATATCATTCATTCACAGCTAATTTTAATTCCATATGAGTTAATCTTACTAGTTATTTCTGTTTACTTATTTACCAGGTGAAGTTAACAAATACATATTTAGTTTTACCGACTAATGCAAGATTTTTCTAGAGCATATAAATAATAGAAAATAAAGATTTAATTTTATCTCCCCTGAAAAATTTGTCAAATTTACGTGGGATTAGACATAGGCAGACGAATATACATAAATTTTAATGTTTATTTTATCAACTTTTATTTTAGGGGTGGGTAAATCTCTACACAATTGGAATATACGACCCTATTCTTTATCATGTCTCCATGACACAAACAATTTTTCTGAAGTTGGAAGGTATGTTCTTCATTGTCACAGTAAACTCTGCAGAAGTAGTATTTGTACATACTTCTATTACTTGCTAATTTATTTATTTGATGGTAGGTAGTGTATTGAGATTATCATTCACTCACAGTAAGATTCCCAAAAGAGCTCTCTGGGACGAAAAGGAGCACAAAGTCACATTTTATGAACACCAAATATGTGACTTGGAAGGAGCGAGAATTCAATTATTACCCGCCGGTATTGTTAAGAAAAGGTATTCCACTGATTCATTTAATTTGTATTAATTTATTGAATGTTGAATTCTCATTTCATCGTCGTTACCATTGGCTTGATTGAAATTAGTAGGCTCTGGCCTGGTCGAATAGAGGTCTATCGCCACAGTAGTCTTTCCCTGAAGTTTGATTTCCAATCCCGGATGTTTAAAATGCCTGCATCTTTGCTGATTTCATGCGTCCAATGAAATTTGGGTCACCTGACATTTTATCATCCATCAGGCTTAGTTACAGGCTCTTTAGTATTTAATATGGAGTTCTTTGTACATTTAGGCATATTGGCCACTAAAATATTATTAATTGATTTGGCAGTTATTGTGGTGCGACATGATTATTTTAATTTACACAAAACTAAACTTTGTACTGCACAGATTAATTTATTTTATTGCTACTACTAGCTGTAACCTGTCAAAAATGACCATACTTTTACATGCCGCTTCCTAAAGAATAAGTGTTTTACTTATTTATACCCAACACCCATGAAATAGTAATAAGGACTTTTATCAAAATATTTGATAATTTTTTTATATTTCCCCTGCCGGGAGTTAATGGTACTATTTTAAACCCTGGCGATTGTGCTGGGCGGCGAGAGAGAGGCGGCGGTAGCAATATACATTAAGCGGTCGGTTCGGGTCTGCTGGCCCGGGGTTCAAGCCCCATCTCCGGCTGTTTAATTTGTTTTTTTAGCCATGAATTCAAACGAAATTGCGGATGTTACACAAAGTTACGGGGACAGACAGACAGATGGACAGACAGACAATGAAATTATTATATTTTGATAGTTTTGAGAGAAGTAGTCCCTCTCACTATCGGATGTAATTATTAATATTGGTAGTTCATTGTTGCTTATTCTAATTAAATGTGTTACTGACCTGAGTCGTAAAATTTTTATAAACCTTCTGACATCCAAGTTCCTGATCTTGATCTCGGAACATGTAGTAGAACTTTGAATCTAAAAATCTGTAGGTATTCGTGCCTATTTTCAAGTAACATCCAACAGTTTATGGTATCTTAATAATCATGTTTTGATTGCTATTATGTAACATTGAATGTTTTGTGAAAGAGTGACTAAGTGTGATGTAATTATAAACAACGAATGCTTAGAACAAGTGAACGAGTTTGTGTATTTGGGAAGTATGTTTAGTAGAGACGGCAAGGCTGAGAATGATATCGAAAGGAGAGTAACTGCGGGAAACAAAGTTAATGGTGCACTAAATGCACTTATGGCCAATAAGGAATCTGTCAAAGCAAGCAAGAATTAGCGGTTTACATTAATGGCGATTCTCGTGCAACCTTATGTATGGAAGTGAAGCCTGTGAATTGGCCCAAAGAGGAATGAAAGTAGACTGAATGCGGTTGAAATGCAGGTCACTAAGACGGTGGTGGAAAAATTTTTTTGGTGATAGAGTGAGGGACTGGAACAAATTAGAAGTGAAATTGCAGGCTGGCTGTAGTGTGGTAGATAGAATAAAGAAAGGAGTTGTGAGATGGTTTCAGTTCATGGTGGAACGTATGCACGAGGAAAGGATGTTAAGAAAATAATGAAGGCGCATGTTGAAGGCAACCGGAATAGAGGGCGGTCCGCCGGAAAGAACTGGCCCGATCATGGTACACAAGTATTTTGAGGAGGCCTGTTAAAAGCCGGCAATTAATCGTAGAACGTGTATGAGAAGATGTATGAATGTGGCCGAAGCAAAAGTGGTGTGCCAGGATAGAAGAGTGTGGCGTTCAATCCTCTCTGCCTACCCCTGCAGGGAAACGGCGTGATGGTTAGTTAGTTAGTTAGTTAGAATGTTTTGTCATCTTCATCATCATCAATCACTCTTATTTTTATTTTATTTTTTAACGAAATTTAAAATAAATTAAATTTTAATCAATATTATTATTAAGTTCTACGGGTTAACTATTTTTAGGTGTTACAGCTGTTTCGGCTTGTAAGGCCATTATCAAACAGTGGACATACCACGTACAAACGACTTATTTATAAAAAAATTATTTAAAATTTTATAAATAAGTCGTTTGTACGTGGTATATCCACTGCCTTACAAGCCGAAACAGCTGTAACACCTAAAAATAGTTAACCTGTAGAACTTAATAATAATATTTATTAAAATTTAATTTATTTTAAATTTCGCTAAAAATAAATATGGAGTTCTACAAATTAAACACAAAAACCATAATCATCACTCTTGGCTTTCCAACCCCTGGTGGGTCTTGGCCTCCTCAAGAGTCTTCCTCCACTCATCTCGGTTTAGTGCCAGCTCTCTCCAGTTCAGAAGCTCCAAGGCAGATATGTCTTTGTGGACGTTGTCGCTCCATTTTAATTTTGGCAAATGTTTTGTCAATAGTTGTATATTTAGATTGATTTCCTACTATTGGAACAAATCTTACCATCAAGACTGTAAAAACATTGACATTTGGTGGATTTTTCTGAAATATTCAAATATGAATACTGAAGTATAGATCTATCTATGACCAGACCATTCCCAAGTGTTTGGAAAGAATCATTTTCAAAATAGGCTAGATTAGATTCACTACATTTTGGCAATTTTTTTTTTTAAATTCGTTTTATTTAAAAAAAAAAATTTAAATTTTAAATTAAATAATATATAATTGAGTTTCATCTGAATATCATGAAGCAGGCCTTGCATTTTATACCATTCAAAGATTTATTTAAAAAAATATATATTTTCTTATATTTTACATACCGTCACTGTATATATAACAAAGCATATGTGCCGTTTAGTACATTCTGAGATGATCAAATCAATTTTTCATATAAATAATGGAGATATACTAAAAAAACATTGCAGTTCATCTGGAAAGTCTGCCTGGTAATTATTAAAAATATTTTTTATAAATCTAGTCTGTGCAATTATTTTTTAAATCAGTTTCGTTTGTTTATCTCAGAATGTACTGAAACGTCACGTAGGATTAATTATATATACAGCGACGATATTCTAATTTTGGAAAACTTTTTCATATTTTTTGTGTAAAAAATGTACCGTATGTAAAATTTAAAAGCTGATATGTATATATATTGATAATTGTTTTGATTTTATTTGATTTCTTAAATGAGACCTTTTTCATTGTTTTACTCGTTTGAGGAAGACTATTTAATAATAATTCTGTGACGATAGTGATATCATCTTAGTTCTTTGCTAATAAATCTGACAACTGAACACCTGTGCCTGTTACCGTGTTAGTATTTATGGTAGTCTATTGTGATATTATTTTTTTACAGGCATTGGAGCAAGAAATATCCAATATGTGTGATATTAAAGGACAAAAGCAAATTTCAAATACAGTCACATCCTACGGGCAAACATTCACTCTCAAACTCTGGAAGTATAAATGATGATACAGTTTCAAATGCACTAAAAAATTCCCAAGCGATTGATTCAAATATAACAGAACCCATAATCGCCACACCTCATCCTTCAGATGATTCAGATTTCAGAGGAGAATCACCAAAACGGTACGTATGTACCTGTAAAGCTGTCCATAATATTTTCTGCTTCTGACAAATTTATAAAAAGTAAAATCCCTTATAGCTTTTAAAATATATGATGATGTTCTATTGTACAATTTTGTATTTTTTAAATACACAGTACATTAGTGAGGGTATATAGAAAGATGTTCTATTGTACAATTTTGTATTTTTTAAACACATAGTATTTTTTAAACACATCCAGTTGAGTCCAGGTTATTCGCACAACATCCCGGTGAATATTTCATTCACATGTACTGACCATGTACTTGAGATTTTTTGAAACATTTATTTACAGTTTGAATTTGTCAATCTGACACAATCATCGTATATACGGATCAAATTAATGATCTCATCTGCATAGGTACCCATTTTTTGTATATTATTTATAATTAACATAAACCCCTTGTGATCATTTACTAACTCTTGCCTTCATCACCAGATTAAGGGGGAATATCTTACTACGAAGAAAGGAAATTTTTGTGAATTTTTTTAAGAAAACCCATATAAATTATGGTGTTGGTATCATTTTTAAATGAAAGTAAATAACAAATTAATTAATCAATTAGAGAGACATACAGAAAAAACTAATCCACAAAATAATATTTGGCTACTACCGGGATTCGAACCACAGATCTCCTCTTTTCCGTGGCAGGCGCGTTATCCAATTACGCTATAGAAGCCTTGTATATTTCCGTGAATATATCGACCTTATATGTATGTCTCATTTATTAATTGAATAACATTTATTGTCCATTTTTAGAACAATCCTCTTTTTCTGATACGGGAGTTACAAATTACTTTGCAATACTACCGCTAGATGGATGCCAGAATTAAATGTTTAATTCATTTTTATTTTTGGACACATTTGATACAACATACGTATGTTATATTCAAGAACACATTCTTATTGTGAAGTTGCAATTTTTTTCAGAACAAAGTTCTGTGAAATTTAAAACCAAATTAATCAATCAATTAGAAAGACATTCAGAAAAATCTAATCCACGAAAAAA
>JADDOH010024036.1:0-47996 GCA_016648135.1 Agrypnia vestita
AATAAAAAAAAACACCAAAAAATATCTCGATAACTGACAAAATTTTAGGTATGTTTATATTACCTACTTCACATCTCACACCCCACGCGCAAGTTTTTTGAAAATTATTTTGTATATGACTTCTTGTTTGTCGGCTCAAATATTTATGAAAGCTTAATACTAAAGAATAATAGAAAGCCGACAAAACGAAGTGTTTTAAACGTAAATGCTTATTGTAATAAAACTGTAAAGATAAGCATGACTTAAAAAAAAGGCAAATGCAAAAGATGCCCGACTTCATTATATAGCCCATAGCGGTATACCTGAAATGACTTTCATCGCTTGCAAATGAATTTCAGGGTTCGTAAACCTTTGTTTCGTTTGGAAAAATATTAAAAATCTTATAACATAAATATGAGCGAATACTTTACAACTACTTTTTAAAGTATTCGAATAACGAATACTTAAAAACAGGCGAATATATTCGAGTTTCGAATATTCGAATATTCGGATTGGAGGCTCTAGCCAAGACCTACCAGGGGTCAGGGATTGTAGAGCCAACAGACGGACGTGTTACTACTTTTTCAGAAACAATGGTACCGAATATTTTGAACTACATATTTGAATGATTAGGTATATGCTGAGTGTACCAAAAATAAACAGTAATTTTCACAATACTTTTATACGTAGGTAGGTATATTCTATGAACATAAACACAGGAATTTGTTCACAGTGATCTTAAGTGAGATAAATTATAGAAGTCTTATAGAGAGAAAGCTATTTATATGGTAAACATGAATGGAAGTCTTTATATTATTATACCTACCTCTATATTTACCAGCGGAGAAATTTATGTATACTATGTCATGGGAATTAATATTTTTCGACCACAGATGTCTCTAGTATAGTCCCTTTAAATATTTGAAAGAAAACAGACAAAGAACACAATATAATATAACAAAGAATATATAATATATGCAACTTTCAATAATTTGATAATGTGGATGTTTTATTCTGTAATTGGTGAACGTTGTTTGCATGCTACCGTAACATGCAATATAAAGTGATCACTTAAGCCAGTTCATACAAGTCATAAGTCCTGTGGCCACCTTATAAAAACTTCCATACATGTTTCCCATATAGCTTATAAATAGCTTCTTCTCTGTGAGACTTCTGCAATTTATTTTAATTAGTAATTTTCAATTTTATGGAATCAACTATCCGAATTTCGAATGTCCGCCTGTCCGTAACTCGCTGGAATTACAACAACAACACTGACGATGACTAGTCATTAATGAGGCCCGAGCGTGACACGTCAATCAGCGCGCGGCTCATGTTACACGCAAGTGTTATTAATTATTATTTCGTCTCGTGATTTTTCACGGGTTTAAGGCTAGCATATACATAAATATTCAGCAAAAAACGATTCGCCGAGATGCTTCCAATTTTGACACCGGCTCGCTCGAACCGTTGCGAATGTTCATGGCGACAACGTTGCGTTGCACACAGACGTGACGTCTACCGCGGTCATTTGCGCGTTTTAACGTGACGATATAATTTTTAATACGCGATTAATGGGTACAGCTTGCTACATACCATTTACCGCAAAAAATAAGTAAAGCCGCTAACAATTGCCTGTCGTCTTTAAAACACCCATAACCTATATCCACCCTGCTGGTCGCCGGTAGCAAGGCGCGGACGGGTTCCAACGTTCACCGTGAAATCCTGGTGCTGTTGTGCTCACGCCCTCGGGGTAGTAATTATTGTCCAGTTTGATCGATTGACATTTTAACGCGAGACAAGGTAATATTTATCGCGGAAATACCAACTAAAAATATATTTATCCCGAATGAAAAATTTCCAACACTTTTTTCTCGACATTAAATATATTATTTTCGTACGTGCTCTGAATAAATATGTAAAAATAATTTTGTTTTCTTAACCCGTAAGGCGATAACCAAGAAACGAACTCGGAATTACGCTTAGCATTTTTGTAAATTGGATAATGCGTAAATGTACGTGGAAGGGAAGCTGATGTGGACCACTGTTCAACCCGTACGCGGAATCCCACCCCAGGATCTCGACTTAGTTGATCTATAATAAATACAAGTGTTTTATATAACCTACATTTTTATTTATATAAATTAGTACGTCTGTATGTATATTTTATCTAGTTTATCAGATAAACTTCCTTGATTTTTATTTTTTATTATTTTTATACACATTTTCTATTATTAGGTATAAATCGTGCCAAGCCAAGGATACGGCTTGTCGGCACGTTTCTTTTCCATTTTATTGCACGAGTACATTGCATATTTAGTTATAGGTATCATTTACAAAGGTATCATTTAAATATATATAAAAAATAATAATATTATATGAACATAACAGAACATAAAAATAAACTTGGTAGTGAGACTAGGTATCAGATAATATATAAAAATGTAAAAAAGTAAAAGTTAATAATATCATATGAAAATAACAAAATTTAAATATAAACATAGTAATGAGACTAGGTAACCGAAGATAATAAAAAAACATGAACATCAATATGAATCACTGGGATCAAGATGGATAAAAAAATCATGGAACTGCTCAACGTAAAAATAAAAAGGCATTGAGGCCAACAGTATGAGGCATATGACTTGTCTAGATTTCCAGAGTCAAGTTATTTAATAGGAATTTCCCTATTTCCCTTCCTCTTCTTGTAGATTGGGTGATATTCTTAACGTGCTCCGGTATTTTATTGAAGAGTCGTGGTACTGTGTTCTCTGTTGTTCTTGCTCCGTAGAAGTTGTTGATTTTTTTCACATCGAGTTGCCTGTTTGTGATATGCCGAATCTCTGGCTATGATTTATTAGTTCCTTTTCCTTTTCCATTTTATAGTGGTATATTTGTTTAACAGGGAGAACTTCGCAGTATTCAAATAGTATATTTTCATTGTTTCTGCTTTGGACTCTTATTTCTGGGGGTACAATTATTTTTATGAGTCTTTTTTGCATGTTAGGTATTTTTCCCATATGTGTTTTGTGAGTTCCTCCCCAAGACAGTATTTCATATGACTATATGGATTCGACTAGGCTAATGTATGTCATCTTTAGGAGTTTAAATGATAATATGTTAAAAATATGTTTCTAAGTTGATGTAGTTTATGTGATTTTTGTAATATAATAATGAAACATAATATGAGGTTATTTAGACGACATTATATTATACTATCATGCACAAAATGTATGGGCATGTCATACCTGTGTTTGTGCTAAACTATTGCAAATATAACAAAAACTATATTATTGCAACATTCTTATTTAATTTTTGCTGTTGAAAATTGAATTAATGCTTGATAATAATTTTGGGATAACAATTAGAATAATAAACACTAAAACCTGTTTTTACCTAATACCTATATAATTCCTGGAACTTATGTGATTTGATTAAATCTTAAAAATGTCCACTATTTATAACTCTAAAATGAACTCTAAAATACTATAAGAAGTAGGTATTTTATCATTCTGCTGTCATATGTGCAATGATATTAGTCTATGAAAGTATATCAGTCTTATTAGCGCATATGTGGGGTGAAAAAGCAAAGACAGCAATATTAAAAAAATAAAAAAATGTTTTAAATGCAGTCACCAAAGATTACTAATTTAAGATGAATTGAGTTCTAGATTTTACGTATCTATCCCTTCTAAAATCACGTTTCTTTTAAATTTATAGGCTTTATTTCCTATATAATTTCTTATTCAGTACTCTATAAATTAGTAATCCTTGATGATTGCATATACCTTGCCTTTGCTTTTATACCCCATATATTATATTCCTCTTTGAATTTGAAACCTGAAAATTCAAAGAGCTACGTAAGATATAAAAAGGATATTAAATGAAAAGTGAATCGAGGCAGCATTAAAATAATTTCCAGTAAGTCGAGTAAAATGTATGATTAAGGATTAATGATGCACATTATCTCGGAAATTGATTCCCGCGAAGGTTGTCACAATTTTTTAAGGCACTACGTAATGTTCTCCCATAGGATTTCCTCATTATTAAAATTTGGATATTTCAATTTATCCCTTTATTCTCAAGAAAGTAATAAGATCATTAAAAATTGTAAAGGCTTAGGGGTGCTGCTAAGAATGGGTAGCAAATTTAATAAAATAACACCTATTTACTAAAATGGATCCGTTTTATCTGATAATAAAATGAATAATTAAAAATAATGTGTTATCCAAAGATTTTTTTATCTTGTACGGTAATGTGATCAATCAGCCAAATATCTATTTGTTATTTTCCAGATTTTCAAAATAATTTAGAAATGTGCGTGACTAACTTCCATCTATAGATCTGAAATAAAAAATATTACTACGAATAAATTATAATAAATCAAAGGACTAACAATTCAATGCAAAACTTTGTGTATACCTACCTATATATGTGAAAATTCATATTGTTTTTCAGGTGCTTAGTTTGTGGCATATTTTGAGGAATCAACACGCAATCGTTTTTTTTAATTATAAAAATTATGTTCTTAGTACAATTTAGTCGAATTATTTTAGTTTCGTATTTAAAAAAAAACTAACCCATAAAAACCAAGTTTTTATAATACTCCCTTTCTTTGTAAATTAAGTTTACCATCATGTAATTAAATAATTGATTGACTGAAAATGAAACATGTCTAGAAAAACCGAGCCTGTGTCATAAAGAATATATCAATATTGCTGAAATACAGCCTGTTTTACTGCGAAAAGTGTGTGAAAATTGGACTTCCAGAATACGCTATAGACGCGCCAGCCGCGGCAGTCACATGCCCGAAATCATATTCCAATATTAATGACATAAAATTATCTGTCAATTTAATGGATATTAAAAATACTTTCTGTATTTTATTTCAATTTAAAGTTCTCTGCCTCCAAAGAAAACACTTTATTTGGTAACGTTGACTTTTTAACAAACAAAAATACTTCATTATTATGAAAAAAATACGAGTAGGTAGATCACTTTCAAATTTAAACAAATGGAGTAAACGAATTGGTTGAAAAAAATTGAGCTTGTAGTGCGAATATTAAACTTATTATTATTCTGATGAATCATTATAAATCTCTATTCAGATGCATCCATTTCTTCACAATCTAAATAAAAATGAATTAATATGCTGGCGGTATCCATTTTTCTTTAATTTGTTGTGTCTAAATATTGTGCAAATAGTGCGTATGCAGAGTTTTAGCAGGAATAGAAATACGATTCTGTAGTTTGCCTTTTTCCGTAATAGAAAAAATTAAGAATCTAAGTGACCTTTGACCGTTTGAATTCTCTCGCATTTCGGTTCCTTGCGGCCACTGGTAGGTAGTATAATCTTTCTTCGTAAAGTTTATCTATTTGCCTTTTCCATGTTCTCCTGGGATGTCCACCTACTTCTTCCTTCCTGAAAGGGAAATTGATTTTAGGCAGTCTTTGTTTCCCGAGTGGAGATACCTCCAAGCCAACTTGGTGGAGATTTTTCTAGTAGCAGGTTCATCCCCTAATGCTGTCGGACAACATCGGAGAAAAAAAATACTTTGGTGATTTGTATTTCCAATGCGGATAGGTGTAATAATTTATAAGTGAGTTCTTGTTAAAATGGACGTCGTTTTAATGTTGCGTATTTATTTAAACGTAATAACATATTATGACAAGTGTAAATGAATACAGCAATATTATAAATAGCTCGATTATCGTGACAACGCTGCGTACTCTGGCGATCGCGGGCTGACCGAGTTAATGTGTTCCTCGCCACTTCGCCTGCAGTAATAATGCATAAGTACCCCCGAGATTACAAGTAATTTAGTGTGGCGATCGATAGCCTCTTTTGCATACTTTGTATGGAAGTTTTTCATTCTGGCAATAAAGCGCGGCGTAATGATAGGCTAGCCCAGCGGACGAATCGTTCTCTCCACAGATTAATTATATGCGCAAAATAACATTTTTATGATCGCCAGTCTGTTTTGCAAAGACGTCAATTTAAAATAATTATAAAAATGTACCTTATATAAAACATACGGCTATTAGTCGTAAATATTAATTTTAATATAATCAGATTTTAATTTCTAAGATACGTAGTTCCGCGACAATTAAAACAATTTTAGATTAATCACTCATGTTTAAGTACTCTTATGATATGTTTACTCTCGGAGATTTGCCATGAAAGCGCATAAAGGATAGATATTCGATATACTGATTTTTACAATGTATATATTAGGAAATATAAATGTGGTTATATTACCTATTTTAAGAATTAAAAAAAAAAAAAAGGATGTATAAAGTTGAGTGCGAAGCAAGCTATGAGTCATTGCTGCTTTTTTGTCGCAGAGTATAACGATGCTGCCAGTACCTGTGAATCTAAGTATGTATGTTTATTGTAGCTTAATAGGTATAGCTGTTTAAGCTGGCCATAGAAAGTTACGAGTTCGAGTCCCGGTACAGAACATATTTTTTCTGTTTATTTTTCTAAATAATCTAAGTGAGAATCTACGAAAATTTATTTTATGTAATAAATAAGTACATTGTTTAATTACATTACGGAATGATAAAGATGTAATATGATTGATGTGATCTGATAATACGAATAGTATAATATAATCAGATCCAAAAGAAAATGAGCTTGGTGTACCACAGGGCTCCGTGATGGGACCATTATTATTTATCACATACACATATGACTATCATTGCTAACGAAATGCAAAATATTAACAAACAATATTTGCACAACCGCACCCAAACTAATTCATACAATATATCTTCCCTTCTACTCCCATCCCATATTCCCCTCTACTCTTCTCTTCCACTCTTCTCTTCTCTCCACTCTTCCACGAAATTCTTTTACTACGTCACACTTGTTAATAAATTACCATAGTCAGTGGAAAATTTGTAATTGGCATAATTTAATATCCATTATTTTATATTTGTTAATATTTAGATCTACTGTTAATTTTCCCTAAAATAAATAAATAAATATAAGTTGTTTTCGAATCGGTAAGATTTAACACATTTTCAATAGATTTTCCTGTTGGTCCTTACATGCTTCTTTTTGTTTTTTATTTGCTATAGTTTTAATTATTCATAGTTGTAGTTGTTTTACTTTGTCTAAATATGATTGGAACGTCAATCCGTAGCTGTTTAAGCCGTAGTTTACAATTGAGTCTACCAAACTATAATATAAGCAATAGCGTAACTAAGCCACTATAACTTATACAGAGAACGATTATCAAAGTAATATTAAAAAATCAACTTTCTCAACACAAACTCATGAAATTTCTATTTCCGAAATTAGAAAATATTTACAACAGATCTATTATATATACAAATAATTAAAGAAAATATTTATTTAAATTTTGAAATAGGCACATCCTAAAGATTTAAAAAAATTTCAAAATACCAAAATGAAACACCAAACAATATCAGCAAAATTATATATATTTAGGAATAAAGAATTTCACCAAACTCCCTAAAGAAATTAAGAAGATAACTGAGCTCAAACAAAAATAAAGTTAAATGAACACTACAGAAAACACAATTAAAAATAAATAAATAATTATACCAGCTGTTCGTACCCGGCGTTGCACGGGTTAAGGATAAAGTTGAAAATAAATTTGTGGGGGGAAATAAATTTTTAATTCTAACGATATAGATTTGCATTGAAAATATATCAGGAGAAGGAGGAAAGGTAAAAGGGGAGGGAGGAAATGTAAACTTTTTTACCCACCAGGTCCTAAAGAATAAGTTTACAAATTTTGAATCCGATCGGTCGAACGGTATGGATTTGCATCGAAAATACATCAGCGGAGGGGAAAGGTTAAAAGAATAGGGATGAAATATCGCATATGTTACCCGCTGAATCCTTAAGAATAAGTTTCCCAATTTTGAGTCCGATCGGTCAAACGGTAGAGATTTACATCGAAAATATATCAGCGGAGGGGAAGAATTAAAAGAGAAGGGGGAAAATGTCGCATATGTTACCCGCCGAGTCCTTAGAATAAGTTTCCCAATTTTGAGTCAGATCGATCAAACGGTACAGATTTACATCGAAAATATATCAGCGGAGGGGAAGGGTTAAAAGAGTAGGGGGGGAAATGTTGCCTTTGTTACCCGCCGGGTCCTAAAGAATAAGTTTTTGAGTCCGATCGGTCGAAAGGTAAAGATTTACATTGAAAATGTGTCAGGAGGAGAGGAAGGGGTAAAATAATAGAGGGGAAATATCGCCTATGTCCCTGCCGAGTCCTAAAGAATAAGTTTACAAATTTTGAGTCCGATCGGTCGAACGGTATAGATTTGCATCGAAAATATGTCAGGGGGAGGGGAAGGGGTATGGGAATAGGGGGAAAATGTTGCCTATGTTACCCACCGGGTCTTAAAGCATAAGTATGCAAAATTTGAATCGAATCGGACAAACGGTGTGGATTTGTATAGAGAACAGACAGACAGACAGACAGACATTGAGTTTTATAGGTATAGATAAAAGTCTAAGTCCCTCTCTAATTTAAATTCTCAAATAAAGAACGTCTCTTGTCGATAAAGCCATAAAAACCTAAACCTTCACCAAGCCCATTCCAAAAAAAATATCATGTCTAGCTGAAGTCGCAATTCGACTATTTTTAATAATATTTAAGGAAAACTAAAGGAGTCCTACTCATTGGCCCGTCTGAGTGCACTCCAGCCCCGAGTTGGCGACGAGCGGCGAGTCAGCGACAGATTGTCGCCACTTGAAGGCTGTATCAATTACACTCCCGCACACGTGATACGGCTGGTATTAACAATTAACCGTACGTAAATACCCTCTGCTGGGATAAATCCTATAATTGTGTTTGTTATTAAAAGAACGTAGCGACATCAGATTGAAAAAGTTACCCGATAGAAAGAGTACTTTATTGGTTCAAGGTATTCTTTTCGACATTGCACTGTATTGTGCTTATATTGTATTTATTGGAAACTTTGAGAAAGAGCTTGATCAGCGAAGCTTCTTAGGAGAAGCTAGTTTGTAACAAACAAATATTTAGGTACACGTAACCAAATGTTATAGCTTTGAATAACAAGTTTCGCTGAAGTAAGTTATAATAACAAAACCTTAAACAGAGTTGTTTCATACGGAAGAAATACAAGGTCTTGCTGATTTTTGTTTAACAATTTCTAAAGTATTTTTGATATTTATGGAGTTAACTTTGGGGTTGGACATAATTATTAATTTGAGAAAACTAACAAAATTTGTATAAACCATAAACTACACTGAACAGATAAGATACACTGATTACACTTTATATAAACCTCACTGAATCAGTGTGGTCTATATAAAGTTTGTTAGTTTTCTCAAATTAATAACTCCTAAAATCAGCAACAAACATAGATAGATTGAGGATATTGTAATGGACATTGTTCCGTAGTTAAAAAATAATTACCCGTTCCAATTTATTTTACTGTTCCTTTGGTATTTAAATAGGTTGATATAAGAATTACTTTTTAAGATGTTATGAATTGTTTTTTAATAAAAATGTGTTCAACTGTACCTGCAGACAGTGCGGACAAACATCTAGAAAGATGTTTTGTGGGTCTGGCTTTTATATTAATTTGTAATTAAAATTTGTTTAATTAAAAATTAAATTAAATTTAAAAAAAAGAGTGGAACCTGCAATGTGCAATTAGAAATGTATTATCAGGAACAATAACACATTCCTAAATGGTTTTAAGCAACTAACCAACACATTCAATAACCAGAGCGCCACATTCTTCGGTCCCGACACAAAATCTTACGTCTTTTGACAGATTTTATTAATTCTTTGACATAAAAATTCTTTGAATGTGGATAAATACTATAAAGTGTATGTGAACTTTATCAGCAAGTCGAATGAGATGGTATTTGGGACAAATAAAAGTTAAATTGAATGCGATATAATTTTCAATCATGAATGCTTAGAGCAAGTAGTACCTATTTATGTGTTAAATGAAACGGATATTTTATACGAATCGTATATTTCATTGAGAAGCAAATCTCGACGTTTCGCTGAAGTCTTATCCAGTGTCATCAGGAGAGAGTCATATCAACGCGGGGATAGGACGAAGTATTATAAATACCTTATGATTGGAACTTGGCTATGTTTGAAATTAAATAAAGTAAAAAAATATAATATAAGAAAAAATCACCGAGCACGCCAAAACACGTGAAATCTTTTCGAAAGCTCACAAACAAAAAGAAGCAAAACCAAATTTATTAATCAATTAGAAAGAAATTAGAAGAAAGAAATTAATCAAACAGAAAAATCAAATAAACGAAAAAATATTTGGCTGCTATATGTTAATCAATTACTAAATAAATAAACAGATAAGGTCGATATATTCACGGAAATGTAGGAGGCCGCTGTAGCGTAATTGGATAACGCGCCTGCCCCGGATAGGAGGAGATCCGTGGTTCGAATCCCGGTAGCAGCCAAATATTTTTTAGTTTATTTGATTTTTCTGTACGTCTTTTTAATTGATTAATAAATTTGGTTTTAAATTTCACAGAACTTTGTTCTGAAAAAATTGCAACTTCACAATAAGAATGTGTTTTTGAATATAAAAATAAGCAATGTCAAGATACGTCAGGACATGTGTACCAACACAAAAATTCACAATTGGAATAACGAGTGTAAAGACCGCGAAATTAAAAAAAATCCGCGTATTTTTTTATCAAACCTGGTACATAATTTTTTTTCTCGAGATCGCGGAGAATAAAATGAATAAACTTAGTTATCAATAATATAATTTTCTTGAGCTATCGACAGTATATGAAATGAAAATTCTGGGGCAAGATTAATCTTGTCCAACAGAATTCTGATACCAACATTAATGCCTGAATTTTGGGTCTGAAACTGGGAATAGCTAAAAGCGAATACTCAAATGTGTAAGTATATAAAATTTACCTACGATTGCGTGAGGAATAAATAACTTGAAGACTTGCAGCACAGTCCATCTGCTGTTTGATGTTAACATATACGGAATGTATGAACGATGAGATATGGTGGTATGGAAATGGGACTAACTTGAAGCATTTTTTGGGACCGACATTAAAAAAAGTGGCATTGAACTAATAACTAACAATCAATAATAATCAATATATAATGTTTCCTGACTCATCACGGCCGTTTACAGAATATGTGACATTAAAAATATAACATTTTAAAAATGAAAAGAATGATTAAAAATAAAAGTAATCTTCTAACAGCTATTGAATAATACTTAGAATGTATTTGAGATTTCATTGATATACTCGTATCTGTAGGAGTGTGTGACGGTGATAGATAGGAGTCTGGTAACTTATCACTGTTGTTTGACAGCTGTCAATCTGTTTCAGCACGTGGTACGTGACTATGTAAGAAATGTGTCATTATTAAGACTATAAAGCAAACGAATTTTATGATAACTGTGAAAAATGGCTATACGTCATATCAATATTCTTGGTATTTTCCAAACTATGTAACGGGTATTAATAAAAGGCTGGGAAGTTTGGTATTACTTTATTTTATGGCCTCGTTCTGACATTCATAAAATAAAAGTATCCTGGCGTAGTTGAGTGCCCTGATGTCAAAACTGAAATCGAAATTTGGGGGTCGTAAGTATTTAATTATCGTAATCTAATTTAAACAAACCAAACCTAATAACCTAACCTAACCAAACCTAATAACCTAACCTAACAAAACCTAATAACCTAATCTAACCTAAAAAATTTAACCTAACCAAACCTAATCCTAACCTAACCTAACCAAACCTAACCAAATCTAATAACCTAACTTAACCTAACCTAACCTAACCAAACCTAATAACCTAACCTAACCAAAACTAATATCCTATCCTAACCAAACCTAATAACCTAACCGAACCTAACCTTACCTAACCAAACCAAACCTAATAACTTAACCTAACCAAACCTATAACAAAAGCATTCAAACCATCAAAAATCAAGCCTATTAATAAAATATACCTACCTATAAAAATGTACCTACGTTCAATATTCATCATATTCTTTAATCTCTAAATATAAATTTGTCATGTAGACTTATACATTGTTTATGATTTACACATTTTTCCTCAGATATTGCCTATGAAATTTCGAAATGTACATTTTTCGAAACTTTAAAATGTAAAATTTTATTTAATACTTATTATTTAAACATAAATTATTTCTCATTTTGTTATTAACACATTCAATAATATAGTGCAATACTCATTTCTATTATATATGCAATGGGCATTTAGCCAAATATTTTTTTTAAATTGATAATTTTGTACCTATTTCCTTATAAGTATGAAATATATTTTCGTAAAAATGTGCCCCCGTATACTGGGAAAAGGAAAATTTTTCAGTTTGCCTAATTCAAAGAAAAATAAAATATTTTCAAAAAAGAACATTAATCTACCTTATAATATTTATTATTTATCTCATCTATAATTTGCGAAAAGTAATGTTGTCTATGGAAAGTGTATTTCAAACGTCAAAAAGTTGTTAAATAATTTTAAACTTTAAAACGTAATAATTTTTTAAATAGTTGCAATCAAAACGATTTGATTTAATTTTTGAAATCAGGGCACTTAAATACACCAGTATATCTACGATTTATCCGTAAATTAAACGACTCAAGTGTCGAAATGTACATGGAAATTTTCCAAGCTTTAAAGTGTAATAACTTTTTAAATACTTACGACCCCCAAATTTTGATTTCAGTTTTGACATCAGGGCACTCAACTACGCCAGGATATATAAGCTATATAAGTTTTGAGATAAAAGCACTTTTGTAAAAAGAGGTCTAAATAATGTTTAGTAGTACCAAATTTTGTATACATAACTGGTCCTTTTCGATCAAAAAATGTTCAGAAGAAGATCATCATTACGAATATTTGTATGAAGGCGGCCTGGTCGTTCTCGGCACAATTTAGAATTGATCTATTGCGTTTGATAAAAAAACTTTTTTTATTTTGATGACTGGCTGCTTTTTGTTATAGCAAAGTTCATTTTTTGATCTTGTTTAAAGAATGACGTGATTTCATTTTTTTATTTTTTTATTTATCTTAAATAAAAATATTTTTGAACCATGTTGGGAGAGTAGGGAGCCTACAGTTTTTGGACAAGAAAGCGTGAAGCGAAGAAGAATAGGCGGGTGCATTATCGTGGTTGAGATATCACATCGTTTCGGCACGTTTGCGGACACTCTCTTCAAGACTGAATCCTCAGTCAAAATTGAATGTACAGATCCAATGCTTACCTCCACCTCGTTCGCAAGTACTCGGACTGTGATACGACGATCCTGCATGACCAAAGTCCATATTTGGTCAATATCATTGTTGTTTCGGCTTGTTGATGGCGTACTGGGACGCGGATTGTTTCCGCTGATGTATGCCCATCTTAAAAGTGGTTATAGTACTCTTTTATCCTGTGAGACTTTCATTATTTTGCATTGCACGCGTTGCAGAGAGCATTGTTCCCAAAGGCTTCATGGATCGTGGCGAATGGTTTCACGTGAGTACCGCCACGCTTTTGGCAAAATTCAACGCAATATCGCCGCTCAAATCGTTCCGTCATTTAACGACAAATGACAATCCGACGATTTCTGCGGCGGGAAAAATTTCACGCATGTGCATGAATGTCGCCTACATATCTCTACCAAAGGACACCTCCCGTGCCTCATTTTTTTGGGCGGAAAAAATTTTGATATTACATATTTGAACACGCTACGTATTTTGTAAAATGTTATTGGGATATCTATTTGTTAAAAGTTAAGTAAAAAGTATTTTCACAGCCGTCGGTAAAGTTGGAATTCAATCAGAGTTTAAATGAAAATCAATAAGACTTTTCTTGTACATATTGTATTGGTAGGTACATTCATAAATCACTTTGGTATATTTTTCAACCTACACGTTTCATTGTTCCGACTACTGACAGCGTTAGAAGAGTTGTGACCTATTTTCTAGAACTATTTTCGTATCCATTACCTTGGCCTAATGTTCATGAAAATAAGATGACAAATGCTATTTGCGTGTAGGAAGTCTGTCTGTCGTAGAATGGGAATGTAGAATGGGTCGAATCTCATTTCTCTCTCAGCCAAACTTGAATTATTATTTTTCAGCTCCACAATACCAAAGTCACAAATGTAAGTTGGTACAATACAATGTAAGAAATTAAAAAATAAAAGTATTGCGTTAATTACTTTTTTTTGTTGCCAAATTTTCGATTAAAAATATATTTTTTTGTCAAATACAATTTACGTACAAGCATATATGTACATTGTACGTTCCTATAAAACCAGACCAATTTATGTTTAGGTCAAAGTTACTACAGACTTCTGAAAATAATAATATTTCAATGATCAGTTATCTCTCTGTTTTTTGTGGTTGTTATCCTTTTCTCTTCTTTATCGTCTTCATGTTCGTCACGCAGCAACCGTCTCCAGCACCTTGAAAGGATAAAATGAGTTCCTTTCCTTTTATCTCGATGTCTATGTTTATATTTCATACAGTGCAATGTAGAATACTAGAGGTTTCATCAAATAGTTTTTAATTCTATTAGAATGGACCACATATTTGTCAGACTGATAATCAGTCTGACTTTCCATTTCAATTCGTTTTTAGATTTTTGATTCATACCCTCCAAGTTTTGAAATGAGAGCAATTGGTTATGTAAACTTGTCGACCTTTTTGATTTGTTTCTTCGAAGAATTGTGAATCTATCAACGAAGAAAACTTATTATCCTAGTTTTTTTATCCAAACACTCAAAACTATACAAATTGCATCAGCACAATGTTTCTATTTGTATATTTTGAAACAAAATCTAGCGACAAATTTCAATACCTTTTTTAAATTTTTTATTTATTTATAAAGGAATCTTAACAGTTTTATAAATATTATAATGTAAAAGCATAGTGTTCATTTCATAGACTAATTAAAAAGATTCGCAGATGTTAATAACAAAGTTAGATATTTTAAATTTAATTATTTTAAATTAGTTAATGAATAGTGGTAAGCTATATTATAACGTAAAAGCGGCAAGCTTGAGTTTGAACACTGTTAAATGTGAGCACATCACCACTGATGAAACATTTCATTATTCTACATGTAATATTATGAAAGTTAAGATTCTTACCTGTAATAGTCGGCCGCGTGTATTACTCTGTCACTCCACTTGCAAAGTATGTGCCTAATATTTCATTTACGTATATACATCATTAGTTATCTTTGACATTTTGTAACCTGTCTTGCGAAATTCTGTAGGTATTTATATTTTTGTATTTATTTACAAATAATGAATCAAAATACAAAGTAAATCAGAATAAAAATCATGCTAAATAAACCAAAATAGAGCAAATAATGGGAGTGGGAATAAGAGTAAAAAGGGTGAGGTAGCTGAAGTTGAAAAATGATGAAATCGGTTTGGCAACATGAATAATTGATTTATTTGAATAGGATTTAATTAAATAATTCGACTACTCATTATTTTTTATGTAAACTCATTCTAGAGTTATAATTATATGAGAAGAAGAGGATAGGGCTATCCTGGTAATTAATAAGAAGTATTCTACACTTTCTAAGATACAATATATGGATAACGAATTTTTATTTTATTTGCATGCGTTTCCCAATTTTAATTCGGGGATGTGATAAGTACATACCTATACTGACTGAAGGAAGTAGGTAGTTGAGATGTGCGTTGTCAATGTTGTTATGTTTCCAACAATAATATATAAGAAAGAGAGCCCGTGACGTAAGTTTTTCAAAACAATTCCATTGTTATATCGGGAATTTGAAAAAATATTTTTATTTAAGTACCTACTTTGTACAAAACTTAATAAATAATGAATAGACTAATGAAAAAGATCCACAATAAAAATAATACATAATGAATTTTGAAGCAAGAAAACCGGAGAGTAAGTAGGTTGGAATTGGGGTTGGGTGACACAATATGATGTTTATTATAAATAATAATGATGTTTATTATTATTTAATGATGATGTTTATTATAATAAGGAAACTATAAAAAGTGTCTTAGCGAATAGTGCGGGTGCATTCGAAGTTGTAGAATAGGCGATCTAGCCTCACGGGTGTCGTAGAAATTTAAATAAAATTGGAAGCAATGTTACTGTCATTTCGGTTAAATTATTTTGATGTAATTAAGATGGATGAAGGAGTTATAAGTGTAAGCTGTTTTACTTCTGGGAAGAACACGGTCTGTCGGTAAGTCTAGTAGGCAGGCGCGTGCAGTAAGAATTTTGAAGTATGACTTTTTGTTAAGCACATATTTGGGAAGAGAAATCGAAATTAAATATTTATGTAGCAGATTATTATGAAATATTAAAATCTGAATAATATGGTGATTATTGCGATGGGAATATTACAACATCCATTTTCTTGACGATAACCTGAACCCGTAGAACACATTAACCAATTATTTATTACATATTTTTACATGTTCACATTACATTAATACTCTAAAATATACACATGCATGTTTATTCTAGAGCAGGTCGAAGACACTTGTAATTGGGATAATGGGCAGAGTCTTAATTAATAATGTATTGTTCTTTATGTACCATGTACCCATTATTGTGTCTAATAAAAAAAGAAAGATATTCACTTTTGATTTATTTCAAAATATATGCTTAGGAAAAAGTCATGCTTTAACGCTGCTGTGCCGCACGCCCCTGCTAGAAATAATACGGCATACATTTTAATCTCACAGTGCTCCAGAAATTGTAGACGAATCACCGGTTTTCTTACATTTTGCCGAGATCAGTAAATATATACTAGCCTACGGATGATTTGATACATTTTCCTATTCCTCATAAATCCATCATACTATTGCACATTCATCTCCTGTAGATAAAAAAAAAAGATTAACCAAAAATATGGCATAACATCACATCTGTTGCAGTCTTATGTAAATCACATCGATATAAACCGATGACATTCTATTGTGTTCATGCACTTCCTATCTAAGAAACAATGATTAATTTTTTACCGGTTTATCTATTGCATTAATAATCGATCAAACCCTTTACATGTCACAGTGCGCCCATTTTAAATGTAAATAATCTGTGGATTAAAATAGATACAAGAAGCATTCTTTATTGTGACCAAACAATATGTATTCAGTACCTACCTGATCGTTATAAAAAGTTTGCCGTGTATGTTGGAGTCAAGAAATGAAATCTATGTAAGAAAATAAAATTGTTTTTTAAAATTCCTTCTCCTAAAAAATTCATTTTTCTTCAAAATTTCTAAAAATATTTGACAAAAATACATAATATTTTATATCATGGTGGAAATATTTTATTCAGTTATTATTATTATTAATTCAGTTATTATTATTAATCTTACGGTTCAAAATTATTTAAAAATTAATAAATATCATTTTATGTTCTGGTAATAAGATAAAGAAATTCTTTTTGAAATCAGTTTCTACCCGACACCTACCTAAAAACGAATTAAAAATAATACGTAGTATCTGCCTACATAAAGTACAATGCCAGGCAAGTGGTTTGGAACCAAAAATTAAGATGTAAAAAATAAATAATAATCTATATCATGATTGTTTCAAAAACATTTCAGTATGGAGTGCGTGGTTTTTCCATTGTCAGTTTCATAAAATAAACAAATGATATATATTTTTTAAAGAAGGTGTAGGTACAGATTATTTAAAAATACATTTAGGTATTATTTAATGTGCATAAATATTATACATACATGTAGAAATACGTCGTTATTTATATTTTCTTAGGTCAATTTTATTTTTTCTGCAGGCAAGTATATTTTTGACGTTTAATTTCTAAGTTAGAATCAATATATTAATTTCTGCATCCGGATAATTTATGTTGCCAGTTAAAAAAAAACATTTTAGAGTACATTAAAAAGATTGATTTTTTCAGTTTTACAGACCAGTTTAAAATAAATTTAGATAAGAAATGTTATATGCGTTATTTAATACGAAGATGATATTTACCACAATTTCTAAATCTTTCTAAACAATTCTGAAATACCACATTTTTTTCAATCAATTATATTTTTACTCCTGGCAAGTCATATCGAAATTGAATTTTGACACATGACTGTGCATGACTGACATGACCCTTTGACAGGTGAAACGTGTTTAAATTTCCGCATTTTAATATCGTTTTGAGGTAACATTACCTAAATTGTGAGGAATATTAATTTTGAGGTTACATCTTTACCTAAATTGTGAGGTTAAAACATACACGCTACCTTAATGTACGCGAAACGCATTTGAGGTTTGTGAGGTTAAAACACAATTTGTCAGATAGCAAACACAATTGGCCGCGAAGCGACCACAATAGCCGCCTGCAGGGCCTAGCAGTAAGCCGATTGCTTTCCTGCTAGTTTATTATAATTGCTCCAAAAACGATGCATGCAGTGCGCAATATTTCTATTGTCAGTTCTAAAAAAATAACGAAATTGTATGAAAAGCAGCAGGCAATGGTCGCGTAGCGGGCACATATCGTCGCATAGTCGATTGCGTAACTGCCAGTAAATTTTTTTTCTTTTTTTTCCGCGGTCAACAATAATTAATTAAAATTGATATAATATAATCACCATTAAAATTGATAATACGCAGTAGGTAATTTAGATCTCCTAAACGATCAAGTTGGTACCAAGCAGAAGCATAATTTCTTTCTTTTAACATTTTGCATATTCCCTTTCACAAGTAATTCACACTGGACCTGATCTACCCTGATCTTTTAATCTACGCTAAATTTTTAGTTATTACATTTAATTTAAAATATGTTTTATTTTAACTGTGTAATATACACATAATATGAGTTATTAATTACTCCTGTAGTTTCGAGAGGAGCAGTTCCTCTTACCATCAGGTATGTACAATAACTAACTTAAATACAAAATTTATCAATCTAATCGGGTAGGTCAGAGGGGCACGCGGTGGGGAGGGTTATTTTTTTGGGGAAAAGCTCTAAGATTAAGGAAGTGAAATGTGATATTACTTATAAGTGTGTTCTTAGAATTCAATTTTTTAGGATTTTCTAGTGGTTTGGCCCATATATTTTTTATCACAGTCTCCGCAAGTTATTTAATATATCTCGCTTTGCCAATCATACAATAAAAAATAATCATTCTTTCCGTAGTCACAAATTGAAACTATTCCACTCGGTTCCTCATAGAGGATGGATAATGAATAGTTTGGAAACCATTGAAATTCTAAAAAAAATCCAATTCAATAAACACACTTTTATTTAATAATATCACATTTTAGTCCAATTCACCATTCTTAGAGCTTTTTGCCAAAAAATAATCTTCCCCACCGTGCGCCCCCCTGACCTTTTGTAAATTGATAAATTTACAAAAGGTATTTTTAAAATTAAATTAATTTAAAAATTAATTTAATTTTTAAATTTAAATTAAAAGGTAAATTTTGTAGATTGATAAATTTTGTATTTAAGTTAGTTATTAGGTATATATACCTGATGATGAGAGGGACTGCTCCTTTCGAAACCATAGTAGTAATTAATAACTTATATTGTACGTGTATTGCAAAGTTAAAATAAAACAACTTTTACATTATAATGTTGCACGTATTATTTGCAGTGTTTGCCAAATCTTTCAAAGACATTACATTTAAATTTATTCTTTATACTATGTAGATCATTTATGAAAAGTTGACTCGTAAACTTTTAGAATCAGACTGCTTTGTGTGTTCGAATGTGTCCTACATATTTCGAATAATAAATAAAAATTCGATACATTGCCCTCGTGCTTGTTACACTTACTAAAGCTAGTTTGCTGTCCTCCTCTAGCAGATAAATATTAAATGGTGACTAAACAATAAACGTAAATGAGCATTTCGTCGACCGCGCACAAAAATAAGTAAATTGAAAAATATTTTAACGCAATATTGTAGTTTGTCATGATACATTATTATTTATTATAATATATCAAAGCACTTTATCGTGGTAAAGAATAAATAAATGTACATTCCTTAATAATGAAGATTAATGATATTACTGTTGAGTTGTGGATTTGCTATTCACATTAAAATAACAAAATAAATGTGAAATGTATTTTGTTCATTACTAAACATGTTTCTCTGCTTTTGAACAACATTCAGTATTCTGTCATTATCAATCCCAATTATAATAATTTCGTTGTCTGTCCGTCCGTGTGACGTCCGTAATTTCTTTCGAATTCACGGTTAAAAAAACGAAATTAAACGGCCGGAGGTGGGGCTTGAACCCCGGGCGAGCAAATTGGAATGTGGAGATCTACAGAAATTGCAATTGTGCGGGACCCTTCCAAAATATACTACATATAGAACTTAGCAAAGACGCGAACCAAATATTATACAGCAAAAAAAAAAATTCTAAAATATATTTTCTTTGGGTACATTAAGAGCCTATTAACATTTTCTCCGTAGCCGATGGTATTTTCTGCATGGTGTAGTGATAGGACTCGGGTTCGATTCCCGGAACCGGAATTTTTTTTCTCATTTTATTTTTGATATCTATTTTATTTATAACATTAATTATTTAATTGTGTTGTCGCGTTAGTTTTACGCACGCACAATCGCCACAATTGCCAGGGTTTAAAATAGTAGGTGCCATTAACTGCCGGGGAAATATAAAAAAAGTGTTCAAATATTGTGATAAAAGTCGTTATTACTATTTCATGGGTGTCGGCTATAAACAAATAAATACTTATTCTTTAGGAACCGGCATGTAATATTACCGTCATTTTTGAAGGGTTACAGCTAGTTGAATATAAATAATAGTTCAACTTTGCAGCTTTCTTTATAAACAAATTTGAATAATTAAATTGCAAGAAGCGTCAATTTTGTTTGAGATGCGAATTAAATTAACGTGAATATTATTATTTTTGAGAGTTGAATTCTGAGACATCTGGGCCTAGCCTTGTTTCCAACGCTTAATTTGTAATGAGGAAGAAATTTTCTAACGTGTTTTTAATGTAGTCATATTTTTATACGAGGATTTTAAGGGTCAATGAATCATCGTTCATTTTTCCAAGGTTTCATTTGGTGTCTTTTTTTTTCTACAGAAGATTAACTCCTACATATAAATCCTACAGATGACAAACTCTCTCAAACCGGAAGACTGTGAAAATCCTCATACAGAAATAGTATTGAATATTTAATGGTTGTTTTAAATATTGAATTAGGTCACATATTACGGATTCGTCATGTTCGGTGAATAAAGATGACCAGCTAGGTTTTCCCCTTCCTGTCATCCCACGGCATCTGGTGTTTAGACAAAATTATAGATCCACTCCAGTTGTGACCTAAAATTAAAAGTTCTGAGTCAATCGGAAATCGCGGCAAATCATAGAGTCAAAAATAAAACAATGATATTGTTTGTTTCACAGAATTTGAATAAATTTGACGTGTGTTAGTTAATATATTTCAACTAATGTATTTTGCTGGAAGTGTATGTCGAGGCGGTGATACTTTTCATGTTATAATGACCAAGTTTAATATTTATGTGTCTGAGCTTTTGCAAATATGGAGCGTACATGAAATGGCGGTATGCTGTGATATTTATTACGCGCGCTCAAATAAAGATTAGGCGCTCGCGACTAAAAGTAGAGATTTTGGACGATGTATAACGATCATATTGTTTATTGCTCAAAAATGTATACATATTTTAAAAATTATATTTCTCTGGAAATACTAATCCAGAATTACGTCATCGAAATGGGGTGAAAACTCCGACATTCAGATTAATAATTTCTCTACGCAAAGATAGATAAAAACTAGGCCACGCCAAAATACAGATCAAGCTAGTGTCATTTCGGATTATAATATAGTGACTAGGTAGGGTGAGAATAGAAAATAGAACAGATAATACCGAAACTTTTACAATCATTTGTACAATAATCTTTTGAAGAACATTATTATTATTATTGTTGAAGTATAAAATAATAATGAAGTTCATTAAATATGATAATTTATATTTTGATTGATTTTCATTTAAAAAAATAATGTTGGTTTCAAATAAATTCATTCCTTTTGAAAACAATTATTTGATTTTAATATCTGATAAATATTATGTTTAAGAATCTAGTGGTGGTTCCCGAAAAAACTGATCCATATTTAATATGATTGATTTTCAATAGGATCCTTGTCCTTGGAAGATCTGTAACCAGCAGTGCAGAGATACAGGATGATGATGATGATCGTGACTAGGAAATATAGGTGGCGTAAAAAAAAGGGCAACGGAAATGAAGGGCTCCCAGAAAACTCGTATACAAATGTATATTATATATAAGATATAAAAATATTAGGCGATTTATCAATATCACATTAATAATAAAATAGTTTTCTTGTCTTCACAGTGTTCGCACTTATCTACGTGAAACAAATGTGTGTTTTAGATATTTATCTGTAATCACAACTGAAAACATCCAGCAATTTGCTTTGTGGCGATACCTGACACATTGACCGAAAAGTACTATTTATATTTTCACATATTTTTTGTTAAGATTTATTACGTTATACATATTGACTATGTAAAGGCAAAACGATATAACCAAGAATTATTTCATCTGTGGACACACAACATTTTATATCGAAACGCATTTGCAATTTCAAGAGCATTCCCTAGTGTTGGATCTATATACATATATATATTCAGTATATTATTTTGATTACGCAGAAACCATTTGAACACGGTGTATCTACTGCTACGATATTCATTTTACCATTTAAACATTGAATCATTTAGTTAAAAAAGTTTAATTATACTTTATTATTTTTATTTACTTACAATAATAATAATATTTCAGAATTAGGCTCTTGCTTAAGAATAGCGTTTCTATTATCTGTCCCGCATCCCTGTATACATTTTCTTGCCAACTGAAATATAAAGTTTGGCCGGTGTCCAAGAAATAAATAATTTTTACCCATATTTGCATGTATAAACTGATTCACATTTTACCATTTTCTTGTGTAGGTTGATAGTAATGTACACCAGAATTTGTTTTATACGGTCTTTTTTTACACGATTATGGAAAAATTAGGAGACAAAAAATTGTGTTTTCGAACTTGAAGTTGTTTTAGAGGAGCATGTTAGTTCCAAGAAAAGTAGTGACGAAGAAGAAGGAGGTCCGATGACGACGATCACCTCGTAGAACGAATTGAGCATTTTCGACGATATTCAACCGCCTAAACAACTTGTTACTAAGAGGCATATGAAGTTCTGACGAAAGAGCAATAACTGAATTTTTATTCACGACGAACAAAATAGTACATCAACTCTAGATATCTCCAATGATGAAGGTGATTTAGTACGAAATATGCATAAACGGGCGCGTTAATTATTTTCATTTATTTCAATGCTATATATTTTTAAAAATTATATAGCGTTGAAATAAATAAAAATCTAAGCCTGTCTCGCTAGAAAACTCTATTGAGACACGAAAAGTTACAATTAAAACATAATTTGAGGGAAGTACATAAATACCTACAAATATATTAATAAAATGGATGATTCGTTATCTGCACTCTGCCATAAATATACCTAACATACCTACTTACATTATCTTAATAAACATAATATGATACTTAGCAAACGATATTCGGATTGTCACTTTATTTGCATACTGTCTAACAGAGAGTGATTGAACTTCTTTTAAAATAAGATGTTGATTTAATATACAATAATGAACTGTATTTTTTGACATTCTGGATTGATGTTTATGTCATATAATGAAACCTATCTCCCATTTTTCTTTGTTTTACAATAATTTCAACGCGATTTTTAATCCATGGTATTCTGTGAAACGTGTAAAATGAAAATCCGGCGTACTTCGTTCTTGGGTCAAGGAAAATTCAGAAAATTGTATTTTTTACATAAGAAATTCAACGACACCTGTATTATATCTGTATTTGAATGTAGGTCTCGTATGATTTATACGTGCCATCTCTACGTTTATTCATAAAAAAACTCATTAATGAAGTAAAACCGACAAAATTTCATTTATAATCGAGCGTGTCGAGAAACCTTGTCGCTTGCCAAAAAAGTACCCGTTGAATATTTTGTTTGTTGCCACCGACGTCTGCTTTGTATTATTTACGGTTATTTCTACAATACACCGAAAAACTGATACAAAGACTTGTCGAAAAGCGAGCGACACAATAAATAAACTACGCGCTGCGCCGCGCGTCCAGCCAGACGCTCGCTGGGAGCGCGGCGAGGGTCCGCGAGCTTCCGCGCGCCTCACCGGGCTTCCCCGGGCGGCGCAGACGGCGCGTGTTACAGTTACTCATCAGCGGGGGAATGGCTGCTGTCCGAAGCTTTCATTTCACAGAGATGGACTCACCGTTTTGTCAGTCACACGAATGGACTCGCTCTGTCACCAGCCGCAGAGATGTGTTCACCTCTCGCGCGCGGCATTTGATTGCCTAAAATGTTTAGTTTTATGTCGGATATTTCACCACCCATTGAGATGACTTGCACATTATCACATTTTTGAGCGATACTCTCTTTGATCTTTGTCCCAACTGATTTTTGGCTTCCTGGTAGTAGATCACTTTTGCCTGTATCATCATTGGTCGATACTACGCTTTACACTTTTTCTTTCAATTTATCCTTATATTCATTTGCGGGGAGGTGTCTACGGGAACGTAATAGAGTGCAACTGAGCAAAATGTCTTTCAAAGCTTTCAAAAGAGTAACTTTGAAAAGTTTATTAATAAAAAAGAAAACACTTTGTCTATAACCAGTATTTATTGATTAATCAACATGTTTCAGGGCCAATGGTCCCTTTGTTAGGATACAAAGTAGGATACAAAGGATACAAAGATATATAAGATACAAAGTAGATTTAAAGTTAAAGTTGGAATATGTACAAAATATGGAAGAGATATAAAAAATATAAGGGAGTTAAATAATTAATTAGAAACTAATGTTTTAACTAATTTCAAAGGTAACGATTTGCAAAAAGATTAGTTATTTATTTATTATTATTATAATTTTTTGATTTATTTCCACAAAGTTATTTTGCTATTATTGGAGTTATGAAAAGTTTGTTAAAAGAGTGTAGTATTGCACTGAGAATACACCTATTAAATTTTGGCAAACCATTTTGACTTGTTCTAGTAATTTATAGTCTTAAGCTCATTCATAAGCTGGAATTAATTTGATATTTTGATAGAAAAAGTAGTCTTTGGAAAGCGTAACTGCGTATTTTACTTGTCGTCCTGAAATGGACATGTCTATTCATCGGTAATATAAATTATTTACCATTTCATGAGAAACAGAAAAGGAATTTGCTTCACTCTATAATTTACATTCAATGACATACGCTACTTCAGTTTCTTAGATGCATCATCCGATGGAATAGGTTTCCAAATAGCTAATCTCCCCATATATAAAGAAATGCTTCTTCTTCGGCGGTCCCTCGTTGCGAGGATGACGTCTACCTAGTGAAATGAAGGAAGGCAGATAGAAAAGATAATAAAATTGTTAATTTTATTCATATTTATTTGATATTCAAGTGCTTATGTTTGGTATTTATTTTAAAATGATTCATGTCCATTGCCACATCGACATAAAATATGATGCCTCTAATACCTAATACATATAGGTGTGTTATAAGTACGGTAACGATTTTAAATCTTTCAAACAGTATACGAAATTATTTAACCTGAGATTGGGGATATCCAAATCATTCAACCTACGTAATCCAGACTGAATAGTCGGCTCGCTAATTTCTGAGTCCGTATACGATTTTAAAGTGCAACAGCTGTTTGCATTCTAAAAATATATAATGGCATCTGTCTCGTGCGATGCTCGTCAGAAGACGTGTTTCAATGAAGTGTGGGATGGGATTTTTATTTTTTTAAAGAAATGTAACGAACGATAGCGGTGTGAAATGATTCATTGGCTGTGTGAGAAGACTTACGGTGCCTAATATTGTTTTGTCTAACTATATTTAAAATTGCGTCGGGGGTCTAAAATGAACAGGAAAATAAACAATATAAATTGAAAATAGCCATTTTATTATAAAATGATGCGCACTGTGTAGGCGATACACGAGTATTACGAGTAAAACGTTTTGATAATTATCTTCAGGCAAAAAAAAAAGTTTCTTTAATAAGCTATCATGTAATGCCATTTACTAGCTATCGTGCTATTTATTGGCTTAAGGTCCAAAAGTTAAAACACATCTCCCACAATTTTTTTAAAAGATTTATGATTTGTTTTTATTTTTCGATTTCAGCTAAACGGTGAAAAAGATAGAAGGAAATTAAAGGCTTCCATCTTTAATAGCCCTTAGTACATTTAAAAAAATCTTTTTCGTGTTATAGGCGGGTGGAAGTTTAAACAGGACACTTCGCCTTTTGTACTATTTTATTAATTTATGAGTAGCTTGTTGGTCTTGTGGTTAGGACACTCGCCTCGTGATCCAAAGATCGCGGGTTCGAATACAGACTAGCAAGTTAGTCCTATTTTCATAGCACAAGCGTTTAGCTTAGTTTGAAAATAGTAAAATATTGATGTGACACGTATTCCGTGTTCGCATCTCTGTTTTTTTTTAAAAAAAATAGCCAATAAGTATAACTTTGTTGTTTTAAAAAATCTCGAAGGCGATGATCTATTTGGTTAATGAAAACCAGCGGTGAGTAAAGGTAAATTATATGCTAGAGTGATAATATCAATTAATTATTTTGTAATTTTTTTTTTCATGCATATATGCATATAGTAACTATTTTACCTTGTGATGGCTCCTCTTCTTCGCCTTTCAGCTCGATCCTACTCCTAACTGAGTTTACGCCTTGTTAGAGGCAAACAAGCTATCTATCTACGTCGGGTAAAGGCTCTACGGTTTTTAACGTAGTATTTCCAAACACCCTCGCTTTATTCAAGACCTCCCCAGTTCACGTTGTGTAATTTTTTATTTCGAACTATAGGGGATGAATTGGTTTAGTGGTAACCCTAACGCAAGCTTTACTTAAATTAAATACTGGGGTATGAAGTTCGTGAATGTTCATGGAAAACGCAAACAAAACTACCTAGCACGTCAATTAAGCCCTACGGTGCAATTGCTAAACATACTATGTTCCGAGGCCCTATATTATTTACCTATCATTCCTACGGACTGAAACCACTGCATCTGGTGTAGCTGCGCTTCCAGAGTGCGCGATCCTCTGCTCCCACGCCCTCTCCGCTCGATCCCCCATTGTCCTACCTGTATGGGATCGACCGCCATCCACTGGAAAGGTTAGTAACGTGCCGTTATCACATGCGCATGCACATATAGAGTACATAGATCCCCTGAAAGCCCTCGAGTCCTTCGTAGCCGCTCCTATGGATGATTCCGTCTTCGACGCCCTCGCTGATTAATAATTTTATCTTCCGCCGTTATCTCGCTGTGCTTATTCCTTACGATCTTTATATTTACTCTGCATTATCTTTATATCAATTACATTGTTACGTTTATTTACTAGCCGGTACTAGTGGTACGTTGGGTTCTAATGGATAAGGGGTTTGTAGAAGGTATGTGTAAATGTATGTGTACGCGGAAAATGTGGTTGCTTTAAATTCGGCCCCTCCATACCCAAAGGCTCATCGGTGACTGATCCCATCTTCCTTCTCCCGACACGAGTTCCGGATACGTTGACCTGAGCCTGGATGCGCCTTTTCATGTTGGGCCTCTTCTGTGCAAAGTACCGCACCATCCCTCGCGTCAGTGTCTGGCGTCCGGGCTCAGAGCCAGTTTGCCCCCCGAATTCCAACTCCTCCAGGTTAAACTAAGTTAAACTACGGTATATATACTGAAGCTACTGTAAAGATGGTCCCGGGCCACCTGTCAAGTCAAAAATATGCGAGTGGGGAGGGGAGTTTCCTAGGCTCCCCAACCCTCGCCTGTGAGCAACTGCAGCCCATTGGCCATTCGCGACACTACAGTGACTGCAATCACCCTCCCAGGTAGTACTTATTATAATCTGGTATGCATCAATACGTTCAATCCATTCCAGACGAGGGAAGACATCCGCACGGGTGTTGTGCCACCCGTGAAGAGCCCCCTCATACACTACGTACGAATAGATACATACTAATAAAATATAATATACATACATATACTTACATATACAATACATAAATAAATACTTGTAATGGTTGGTTGCCATGTGGTTTCACGAGGCCATGACCCCTCGTATTAGTAGATGGAAAGGTGGATCTGGACAGTAGGGATATGCCTAGCCCCTGGCCAGGGATGTCGGTGTATTTTCTCCAAATGGTGTACAGCTAGAATCCTGCCATCGATGATGATGGGATCTGCCTAATTTTCTCCGACTGATGTGTAACTGGAACCCTGCCATCACTGATGAAGATGATGTTGTCACTATCGAAACGTCACCTGATGATATTTAGCTGAACCGCCGCTAGTGATGATGATGATGATGATGATACTATCGTAACGTTTCCTGACGATATATATCTGAGACACCGCTAATGATGATGATGATACTATCGGAACGCCTCCTGACTATATATGACTGGGACACCGCTAATGATGATGATGATGATGATACTATTGGAACGTCTCCTGACGATATATAACTGGGATACTGCTAATGATGATGATGTTGATGATACTATCGAAACGCCTCCTGACGATATATAGCTGAACCACCGCTAGTGATGATGATGATGATGATGATGATACTATCGTAACGTCTCCTGACTATATATAGCCGAAACACCGCTAATGATGATGATGATACTATCGTAACGACTCCTGACGATATATAGCTGAAACACCGCTAATGATGATGATGATGATGATGATGCTATCGAAACGCCCCCTGACTATATATAACTGGGACACTGCTAATGATGATGATGATGATGATGATACTATTGAAACACCTCCTGACGATATATAACTGGGACACTGCTATGATGATGATGTTGATGATACTATCGAAACGTCTCCTGACGATATATAACTGGGACACCGCTATGATGATGTTGATGATGATACTATCGAAACGCCTCCTGACTACATACAACTGGGACGCTGCTAATGATGATGATGATACTATCGAAACGCCTCCTGACTACATACAACTGGGACGCTGCTAATGATGGTGATGATGATGATGCTATTGAAACGTCTCCTGACAATATATAACTGGGACACTGCTAATGATGATGATGTTGATGATACTATCGAAACGCCTCCTGACGATATATAGCTGAACCACCGCTAGTGATGATGATGATGATGATGATACTATCGTAACGTCTCCAGACTTTATATATACCTGGGACACTGCTGATGATGATGATGTTGATGATACTATCGAAACGCCTCCTGACGATATAAAGCTGAACCACCGCTAGTGATGACGATGATGATGATGATACTATCGCAACGCCTCCCGACGATATATATCTGGAACACCGCTAGTGATGATGATGATACTATCAGAACGCCTCCTGACTATATGTGACTGGAACACCGCTAATGAAGATGATGATGATGATACTATTGAAACGTCTCCTGACGATATACAACTGGGACACTGCTAATGATGGTGATGATACTATCGGAACGCCTCCTGACTATATATGACTGGAACACCGCTAATGAAGATGATGATGATGATACTATTGAAACGTCTCCTGACGATATACAACTGGGACACTGCTAATGATGGTGATGATGATGATGATGCTATCGAAACGCCTACCGACGACTATATATAACAGGGACGCGGCATATGAATAGACAAATAAATACCTAATTGATTAATGAACCATTCAATCAATCAAGCAATCAATTAAATAAATAAATAGAAATGAATAAATAAGTTCGGCGACGAGCACACGGGCCGCGCGATCCCTGGAAGTTCACACACATGCAGAGAAGGGTTAATTTGGCAAATTAACTCGCCCCTATTATGGTCAGTACGGATTCAACATGCAAACAACACCTGTGGAATAAACATATGTAAAGTTTACGGTACAGGGGTTAGCTTTCACTGTCGGCGCTTCTTCCGTCTCTGTCTGGGGTGTCGAACCCGAGACCATTCTTCTTAATCGTGCGCCACCTTTATATATCGTTATAATCTCAAAACGGAAAGAGGATGACATGACTTACCCATCTGCCGCCGATTATATCCATTCCAGTGCATCGTAGTTTCACTTTATGTACCTCACTTTATACCTAAGGATTGCGGACACTTGCCTTGCACGCGCATACGATTCACAGGCCCCTAATTAACTATAGTTCGCGACCTAACCTTTGATCCTGCCATTACGCGCTTATAAGTTTCCGTAGCTGGGGCTTAGTATCCAGCCTCTGCAACTATACGGTGTATATACTTTAATCAAACCGAAACTAGACATTATTTTCTTTTCTTTAAATTTATATTCCTCGAGATACCGGAATTAGACTCTAGCTCGACAATTGTAAGTATTCATATATCTTAATAATACTGTAACATAGTCCTTACGCATCCGTACTTACCCGGGTCATCGAGACTAGACTCTAATTCTAATGATCATACTCTAATGATTATACGCACCGATATTTTTCATAAAACCCGTTACCCGTTATTTTCCGATGTTACATATTCTTATATTTATCCGAAATACCGGGATTAAGCTTTGAATCTAGGATTCCATCCATTTATAAGTTTTAACAAACCCATGAAGCAACCACTTGTCCACTTGTTGTTGTTAAAGAATTGATTGCTTCTATAATAAAACCCCACTAGTCTACATCTTTATAAGGTCAATACATATTACTTTTAGGGTCCGCCGATTTAGTTTTATTCTTAATATTATTCTTAATATAAATTTATTATCATCTCGAATATTTGATATCTACTCTCCGGCAAATTTTAATATAGTTTAAATCATTTTAATATAATTTATCATTTTAATATAGTTTAGGAATAACGGGATTCTGTAATTTCTACAAGTATAAACAACCCCAATCTTACCAAATCCATTTTATGTAGTGAAAGACGCGGGATTTATATTCTTCCTAAAATGTAAAATGAACCCGGTCTAGATGAAACATCCTTATTTAGTTTCAGGACAACGAGGTTTACGCGTTCCACGAGGAATATGATATAACCCGATCTAAACGAAGGTAATTTTATATAATTTTAGGACAGCGGAACTTACAAATTTCATAAAGTATATCGTGAAGCCAATCTAGGCGGAGACACTACGTATATTTTAAACAGAGTAAGAGTTTAAATTTTACCATCAAGTCTAATACACCGCAAGAATGTCCTAGGCATAGTAAACAAAATAGCGGTCAAAACTGTAGTGTTTCTATGTTCATACGTTTTAGCTCAAAACGAATATTATAAGTTTCACATTTATAATACAAGACGCGAATTTCTAAACGAAACATTTTAAAATAGTTCTAATTGAAATCTACATGTTTCATATTTATTAAATGAAGGCGCGAATTCTAAACGAAACACTAACATTGTTTAAAAACGGGACCCTATATTTATATATGCTTAAAATGAAACGCGAATTCCCGAACGATAGCATTTTATATAACTAAATGTAACGAAATCTTATATAGTTTATAAATAAGAAGACCCGGCCCCAGGCGGTTTTTATATATTTTCAATATAACGAGGCCCTACAACATCTTTATAAGTATAATACAACCCCGGTCTATCGAAACAATGTACTAGAAGTTTTTATATGTTTGAATACATGATATACGTTTTTTTTTATACGCGTTTTTATACGCGAGATTTACGTTTTCGTACAATACAAAGTAACCCAAATTATACAACCGCGAAGTTTACATCACTCCTAAAGTATAACCAGAACTAATTGAAACATTTTTTCATAGTTTAAGTCCGCGAGGCAAATATCTTTCATAAAATATAAAATAACCCGAATCAAATTAAACATATTTTTACCTTATAGACTTTCCCCAACGCGCGTAATAATCCCGGCCACATGAAACGTTTTTATATGTTTTAATAGCGCGGGACCTATGTTTTCCTATATAATATAAGATAACCCGGGCCGAACGGAAGCAATTTTATATACTTTATAAAATAGTGAAACTTGTACTTCTGTAAAACCGTAAATAAACCCCGACCCCCACGAGATTATTTTATATAATTTTTTAGAATAATGAAATTTCATACATCTGTAAAATTGTAAATAAGTCCCGATTCTCACGAGATTATTTTATATAATTTTCTAGAATAATGGAATTTTATACACCTGTAAAATTGTAAATAAGTCCCGATTCTCACGAGATTATTTTATATAATTCTCTAGAATAATGGAATTTGTACACCTGTGAAATTGTAAATAAACCCCGATTCTCACGGAATTACTCTATATAATTTTAAACGAAATGAAAATCTAGATTATTATGGGCTGAACCTGATACCCCGCGAGATCAGCTATATATTTTTCACTAGACGTATTTTTAATCCCAGAATTTATTCGCTATAATTTTAACGGACTCTTACTATTAAACATAAACAAGAAAAATTATTAAAATAAACTAAATATTCTTTCAATAACTAAAATAAATCCGGTCTAATCGAAACATTTCATATAACGAAATATTATATGCCTTACAAATGTAAAAATTAAAATGTGACCTCGCGTATTTAGCAAAAGATAGGTAATTTTATAAGACTTATTTAAAATCGAATCTGTTAGTAACAACCCTTTTATCTTTTAACAATTTCCCGCGTGTTTAGCATAAAATAGGTATCTTTATAACGCACAGCTAGTTTCCGGAGATCCGCCAATACTATTCCTGTATACTTAGTAAAACGAAAATTAACTAAATTTGAACCCTAGCGGTTCCTGAAATTCTGCGAGTATTATTCTGTGAACCTAGTAAGACGATAAAAATAATTAACTTTATAGAACGTAGTGATTTCCGAAGTTCTGATATGCCAAATTAATTACCTTTATAAAATAAAATCAAACCCGTACTCTGAGTTAAAACCCTTTTAACAGGACCTCGCGTATTTAGCATAAGATAGGTATTTTTATAAGACTTATTAACAATTTCCCGCGTGTTTAGCATAAAATAGGTATCTTTATAACGCACAGCTAGTTTCCGGAGATCTGCAAATATCAGTTCTATATATGCCGGACTAATCAACTTAATAAAGCGCAGTAATTTCCGAAGTTCTAATATGCCAAATTAATTACCCTTTATAAAATAAAATCAAACCCGTACCCCCCTTTTCTTTTAACGTGAGCAATCAACAATGTCGAAGAGTATAATTACCCGTACACCACTTTCACTTGAAGTTAAACTATAATTTTCAACCACTGGGACACTCTAAGTCGACGGTAATTATCACTCACGGTAATTATCACTCAAAAAAACAACCGACGCGGATTTCGCACCCCCGTAGATCTCCACACCGACTGCCTGAATTCTGACTCCGCGTTACCTCTAATACCCCTCCCAGCAGCCAAAGGTCCTAAGTCGTGTGTTTCCAGGATTTTCAATATCCTACTTTCCTTGAAACCAAAATCTTTGTTCCTAAGATTCAGTTTGGCAAAAAAAAAACATATCTCCTCTTGGATATGTCAGTTGACCCCACCTTCTGTTGCCGTCTCTGTCTCCGTCCCTGTGCCTGTTTTGGGACGGACTCAGTGGCTTCGGACGATTTAAATTCGCTTCACAAGCGCGATAATTAATTTTTAATATTTAATTTCTAAGTTCAGTCCATATTGTCGTTTGATCAACCGTAACCACAATCTATCGGGTACTCCCCTAATCATAGTTGATGTTTCTTCATTATCTACCATTATCATGTCCCGTTCCCTCGTATTTTCACTCGTCTTTATCGGAAATTTAACGATCCTTGGCTGCTATATCATTGTATCAATTTCCCTACACTCACCATGTACACACTGCATACCTAGATATAACAATCGTTCAAAGGTACTATACCTAATTTTAAATTAATTTTGGGCGATCTTTTCTCGTGGATCACCAATGAATCCTGTCTTATGCCCGCGGCTCCCCGCGCACAGGGACGTATTAGGTCCCTCCGTTGCGGAATTTAAACATAATTTGTAACCATTTATTATTATTTTTATTGGCAGTAAGATTGATCCACAAAATAACTATGTTACATAGACAGTGAATATTCTCGAACAATATAATACTGGAAGAGTACTATTCGCTATAACACAATAAACTATTAATGTAAGTTAAAGTAAATTTTTAAATTCAGTGGAAAATTTTTAAGATCGTTTTGCTTTTAATTTTTCCCAAAACAAAATAAATAAATAAATAAATAAACACACAAATACACACTCACACAACCCCACTATTGGACATGTTTTTCTTATTCTTTTATCGATTGTATGTATGTGTTTTCGCGTAATTGGCCCAAAACTCTGTACATCAATTATTGTCTTTTCTTCAAAGATTGATTAATTATATGTCTGTAAGAAACCCAATAAATGAAAATAAATAAAATAAATAAGTAAATAAACCTCCAGTGCCGCAGGCAAGGCGTCGGATTAATTCAGTGCTTATTTATTGCCAAGGTACTGGACGCCTCCGCTGATAACTATATACCACTCACCATGTTCTTAGAGGTGTGTTGAAAGATTGCTAGTATCTGTCGAATCGGTCTCAAGTAGTTGTCTGTATTTGTACGTTTATCATTATTACATGCTCTTGCTATATCCGTTCCACTTCACATTATTGTTCCTCCCGTCTTCGAATTTCTATCACACTATGTTCTCCTATGTTTTTGGTACTTATATGCTTGCTTTTTACTTGCATTTACTCCTATATATATTTGTTTCATTTATCCATCCATCTATAAGATCCCCATACGCTTTATCCTTTTATTTCATGTGTATATGGGCCGCAAATTCATATTATTTTATTTACAATATTCTTATCTGGATACACTTGTTCAATTATGTTTTGTGGGTTATTACTACCAAACCCGGCGAAATCTGAGCTAGAATAGCCAATCGTATACACGTTACCCGTCCTGTTGAAACTACGCTAACGTCGGACAGGTTTGTAGTGATTACATAGTTAATATATTGTATCTATATTTGAGTATATTATTTTCTTGTCGTGCCATTAATATGCTTACACGTTATCGTTATCTCTTTCCTAACTGTATATACCGTCATTGCGCAATTACCTATCTGTTGTAAAAGCCTGAAGAGCGTTAGTCTACAGATAAATATAATAGAATTATAGTTAACTTTTCTATCCGCCTACGTTATTCGACTCCCGCGAAACGAAAATGAATCATTATTCGCTCCTCGATAGAGCGTCAGTCTACAGATAAATATAATGGAATTATAGTTAACTTTCCTATCCGCCCACGTTATCCGACTCCCGCGAAACGAAAATGAATCATTATTCGCTTCTCGACAGAGCGTTAGTCTACAGATAAATATAATGGAATTATAGTTAACTTTCCTATCTGCCTACGTTATCCGATTCCCGCGAAACGAAAATAAATCATTATCCGCTCAGTTAAGGTCACCCCTCTGGTACATCGTATACGTTTAATCCGTGCTTCACGGCCAATTCCTATAAATTATTTATGGGGCGTTTTCCTCTCGCGATCCCCCGATTAGGACCTGCCTTCCTTACTTTTGCTCATATTCTGCTATCTCTCTTGCGCGGCAATCCACTTAAGAAGGCGATTAATGACATTTAAACGGTTTCAAAAACCCAGCAAAAAAGCCCATAATTCAGAAACCTCGTGGAACTGTCAATATCATCGTCACCTTAGAGTAGACGTTAATCGGTTTTTTAACGGCTCGAAACGCAATAACTGCGACCCAAATCTACGAAAACCGTGTTCAGCATTTTTTATGGGAAGCACATGTGGACCGCTCGGACCGCATCGATCGTCAACCATTTGTACCAAACACGGCTTTACCACAAGATTAATATGATTTATAAGAATCGAATAGTAACTGCCCGTAACCTATATCCGATCAATCGCTACTAACTCCCTCCCAATACTAGCGTTTCATCGTTCCCAAATTTTTGTAGCTCCAATACTCCGCCAGGTGGGTTTAGCTCAATTTTTCCCGCGTAGCATTTAAATCATCTTAGAGTTCAAAATAAAATTAATAAAAAAAAAAATCTATAGAAACAGGTGATTCATCACAACAGTATACATAGGGACCGCTTTTTCTTAAGTATTTTTGAAACACATATCTGTAAAACCATATTATTATTATTATAAAAATTACCCTAAATTTTTTTCCCTAAAATTTAACTTGGATTTTTAAATTACATTTTTAACATAAATTTTAATTGTTTCGATGAAATTTTTTGGGCTTACATTTTTCTTTTTTATACATGTAGTTTCTTTTTCCTTTATTAAGTTTCTCAATGATCTGCAATGTAGTAATTAATGGAGTTACCTGTACTAGTATTTCCAAAACCTTCACACATATTGTACTTTTCTATGTATTGTATACTTTTGTCGTGTCTTTTACATAATATTCTGTTAACCAACATTAACCTTTCTACGCGAATTCAATATTTATTTTTAATGTATTCCTTTAAAAGCTTTATCGCCGCGTATATCCACAAAATAAAAATAAAATAAAATATATAAAAATAAATCTAGAAAATATTTGGTGTTGTTGGTTTTCCTAATGAGTAAATAAATAATCGTATTTATTCTCTGAGCACTTGTGTGAAATGTTACTTTTGAGAATTTTCTAAACTTATTTAAGGTAAGACCTTTTTATTTTAATAAAAATCCATGGATATATTACACAAGCTTATAGGTCGCTCAAGAAAAAAGCGTATCCAGAATTAAGAACGAATACCATCCCCAAAATCATTCATTGAACTTTGAATCATTATTGTATTGAAAACTATTGACAGAATCAGGAAAAATAAAAATATGTCGGAAGCCATTAGTGCTCACTTCATATATTAAAATCTAATTGAATCTAAGATAATATAGTGGAAAAGCAAATGACAACGCGTTATCTTTTTATTAATGATATCAAGGGAATCACAGAAATTACTTAACGTATTCTGCTTAATATTTCAATTAATTAAAAAAAACATCGCTTATCATTGAGATTTTATTGCAGTAATCGGTCGCAAATACAAGATAAAATAATCTTTTCTTATGTTGTTTTCTTATATTGTTTATTTCTTAGTAATTCTCCTTATTCGTTTTTATCGTAGATCGTATTGAAGAGATTAATGGCTTTTCTTACTGGTACGAGTAGATTTAATATTCCATATCAGTGATTCAAAGCCATGACCGTGATAACAGTTTCAGTACTATTGTCATTTAAATGCGAATTTCCAGATATTACGTGTTTTCGATATTATTTTATGTAATGGAAGCATAGACGCTTATTGAAAAATTCAAGGCGACTTGAGGCATTCAAGATGTGGATCTATAAAAGAATACTCAAAATAAACCGAATGAACAGAGTTATCAAAGAAAATATCACGGTTCGGACGAATAAAGAAAAATAAGTAATTAAAACAATAAAAGTCCGAAAGCTTCAATGTCTCGGACATGTGACGAGACATCCAGAGAAGTACGAGAACTTGCATCTCATAATGCAGGGAAAGATTGCCGGAAGAAGGAGAACATCATGGCTGAAAAACCTGAAACAGTGGTTTGGTCAATCTACGATAGAACTATTCTGGCCTGCGGTAAATAAAGTTCTCACAGCCAATGTCCGCTGAATGGATCGGGCATAAAAAGAGGAAGAATTTATTTAAATATTTATTGCTTATAAACATGTATTAATCTGAACAAGCTTGTCACGCATCTCTTTCATTTCATCGACCTACAAACCTTTTCTAATAAAGTATTCTACAGTTCATTTAAAACTATGATTTCAATTATTGCCAAACGTATGATAATAATGTAGGTACTTAAAAATGAAGTATTCTTACAGAAGGTCAAATCTATTGAAAAACATACGAATTGATGTTTAAAATTGTTTTTATTCATATGCCTATATTTTCGTTTATTTTTAACTGTTCTTGTTCCGATTAAGTTTGGGGAGAGAAAAAAATTTAGTTGTCTAATTTTGTTGATTTTATCGAAAGGGGAGGGATCTAGTTTGACTTGATGGATTTGATTATACACATTTGACGTGACACATTTATCTCCAAATTCATGGCGTATATTAAATAACTGTAAAAAAACATGCGCGTAATTAATTATGCCCCCTTTGTGAAAATAAACATCTGGTCAACGCTCACACACTTTTGTGTGGATTCAAAAATTAGTTTTGTTTTTTAAAATAAGAAAATAATATTTTTAGACAAGAACTACGAATCGCGATATTTTTAACAATACAATCTGTGTTGTTGATTATGTCTTACTTTACATATTCACTCACAACTCGTGAATCAACTATCCGTTCACAAAAAATATTGAAATAAAAAATTTCCTTTATTAACAAAAAGAGTTAAAAATATATTATATTATTTATTTGCAATTATTCAATAAAATAAGAGCATTTCATTTGATCTTTTACTAGATCAGATTCCATATCGAAGTGGGTATATATAATAAATTACATTTCTTGTATCATATTATTTACAGCAAAACATAATTACATTATATAATGCAAATGATCATAATAAGTAGAAAATAGAATATGAACTATCTTGCAATCATTTCATTTCCACTTCTTTCTTCTCACATCTCTCACCTCATCCACACTCATACATCTTATTCGAGAAATGTCGAAGCTCTTAATAGGACTTTCTTCTGATATTCTGCTATGTTGGTCATGCTAAATATTCCCTCCATTTTTAACCATTCTTGCCTAATTCATTCGCTCAGTATGCAAAAACCACTTAAGTGATCCTTTTTTAATACTATTTATTCATTATTAAAATTAGAATCGAAAGTAAAAATTAATAGAAAAATAGTTTTTTTCTCAGTCACGTAATTCTATTTCATATATCTTTTCTAGTATATAATGGTGATATAATTATAATTGTTTTAAGAATTGGTGAGTTTACAATGTTCAACCAAGTAAAAAATAAATAGAAAGAAATACCGCTGAAAATAATAAATTAATAATATCAAATTCTACCGATGCAAGAAACACTACGAACTCTAGAGCTTTTATACTTATAATACTAGTTCTAAAACTTACGGTAGAAGTTTCAATGTCCTAAATATGCTGACCAAAACATCTTCATCTCTTAGAATCTTAGAATCTCTCCTATCTAATAATTAGAATGAAGAGCTGCTCCGGTTTCTCCCTATCCACTTCAACCGCCGGCGAGTGTCCCTTTCATAACATTTAGATATATTTCCTATAATATAATGTACCAGTATATAGATGTTGCCGCTGTTAGCACGGGAATGACAAATTTTAACCCTAAAGGGCAACTGGAAATAGCAGTTTATTTACGAAAATACTTTGCATCACAAAGAAACTTTGAACGCATATGACAAAGTGTACATACCCATATCCAAATCTAAGGACTGTTGTAGATATTGTCATTCCAGAAGCATTGAGAACAATTCCGAGAAATGAGAATGGGATTCTAGTACCAACGACTTTCACCGTATACTAATGTTTAGTACAGAAGAAAATCTTTGACATTTCCAACAACACTGGTTTGTCGATGGAACAATCAAAGTTTCAACTGAAATATCAAGTGTATCAAGGTATAATTCATAAATATACCAGATGATGAGAGAGATTGCTCCTCTCGAAACTATACTAGTAATAAAAAACTCATATTTTATGTATAAATAAATACAGTTAAAATAAAAATTGTATTTTAAAATAAAACAATATACGTTTTTACGTTAAATACAGTGTTTTAGCTACTTAGCTCAGGGCTAGACGATAAACGGGAGGAAAATATTGTTATCTGTTTACCGCAATGGGGTTCGTCTTAAACATTTTGGTAAATGATAAACTTAATTGTTAAACTTTTATATATCAGAACTCTCTAGAATGTTCGCGTCCGAAAAACATCACTTGCAAAATCACTAGAACAATTATTCGTATCCTTACTCGTAGAACGTAGTTATAACTTTTACTTATAAAGACTCCGTCACCCCGCACCCGCGCATCCCGCCTCTAGTGTGGAAGAATTTCGTGCCGTTTCTACACTCTTCCCGATTAATCAAAAACCATTATAAAAATTCTTTCTTCTTTATCATATCAATTTCGATCAAGAAAAAAGAACCTTCTGGTCGCTTCTTTATCATATCAATTTGCTACAATCCCACTTTTTAGACGCTTTTTAAAAGCTTTCCGCTTTGCTATTCTCGCTTGCATTTATGTGCATAATACCCCTGGGTATCTAAGTTCATTTGAGAGTTCAAATAAGCTATTGGCCGCGAGTCGGTCAAAAACTGAAACAAAAATATTCGGCCATATTCTGAATTGAACAAAATTGCTATTTCTGTACCTTCACAGTTATGTTTATGACGCCAATTTTGACGTTTTAAATTTTTCAGGTTTAAAATTAATGAATTCAACCGATCGGAAAGCTCTAAAACGTAAACAAACATTTATTCACAACTAGCAGGAAAGCAATCGGCTTCGCCGATTGCTTCCTGCTAGGCCCTGCGGGCGGCTATTGTCGCCGCTTCGCGGCCAATTGTGTTTGCTGTGCAGCAAACACAATTGTTTACCTATGCCTACGTCAGCCGCTTCGCGGCCAATTGTATCTGGGAAATTTCCATCTTTGCTATTGTGGCCGCTTCGCGGCCAATGACGGTCGTCCCGCGGCCAATTGTGTTTGCTCTGCAACAAACACAATTGATTTTCTTACTGTTACAAAGTTAATAGAATTTGAATAGAATAGTAGGAAGTAGACAACCATTAACAGTCCGCAAAGATTCAAAGAACGTAGCGCCAGTCACTTGTAAAAGAATAAGTCTTAAATGGTATAATTCTATATTTCTAGGAGAAACAGGGGACATGCGACCAATAATCTTGTCCCCGCCACATTGCCTCTTCTTCCACTGCTTATTGCTAGAAAAAACATAGAAATTAGTTAAATTCTGATACTTAATATTACATGCCTCATTATCTTGTTGGTTAAGTTTAAACCATACAGTTAATGTTGTATTATTTAAGGCTGTAGAGTCCAACCAAATTCACCTGATGGAAATAACAATGGAAAAACCATCGGATCTAAATGTTTTGATAACATATTAATACGCTGGAGACCTCCTACATTCTTAGGGTGAACAGCAACATCTACGTTTGGCGGTAACCTACCTTCGTAATCTGCTACATACACAATGGCGACTTCATTATTATTAGATGGAGCATTATACCTTCTTTGGTCATCTAACGAAGAACGCGTAAAGAGTAGTTGAATATTCCGCATCTGGCCCCCGTGCTCTGCAACTATAGATTCTTCTTCCTCAACCGCTTCTTTCAACCTTTTGTATTGGAGAGCATATGGACTTACACGACGGATGACATTATCAATAGTTTCCATTATATTTTGTTGACATCTAAGGTTAGACGGATGGCTCATACGTACCCTGACTGCTTCATCCGCATCGTAAACATATAGTTGCGCATATGCCGGCACCTCTCCATCACTCTGCAAACTTCTAGACGTTTTATGATATACTTCACCTGAAATTTTTAAACAATAAGGGCCTACACCTGGTATGTCACTTATTTGCACTCCGAAAGATGCAAATGCATTAGCACAGTTGTACTGACGAATAAAATCCTTAAAATTTTTAGACTCATTTCAGCATCAAAATGAACCGCTTTGCAATGATCTACAGTACTCTCCGTGGCCATGAATTAAAATTGTTAATGGCACATTTAAAATAAGATTTCGCATTTCTTCCTTCAGCATACACTCTTTGCCTAGCATTTTTACGTTCCCGCTGGTCAGCATTCCTTCTTTCACATTCCTCTTCTGTTATGTTTGACAGTCTACGTCTGGCATTTCTTCATTCATATTGTGAACTCGAATCGCATTATCAAATTGCCGGTTTGTGATGTTGAGTCTTCCATCGGAATTCTGAAAAATAATAATATTTATGCATAAATACGGAGAAAATAACACGTAAAATGACATTCGCGCCACGCGCTGTGAGACTTTTGAGGTTAACGTTTATGAATCTAAGGTTAAGTTCACTTTGCAGTTTAAATAAAATATAAAGCGTAATAAATAAATGTTTTGAACGTTTATTGAAGCAAGATTAATGCAAAAACAATAAAAAGAAAAGCGTAAACGTATACTTACTGTCAATGTCATAAGCGTCATTCTGTGGTATGGCCAGCACAAAAATTCGTTGACTGCAATTACGTTGGCTGTTTTGAATACACGGATTCCACGAAAATATTTTTAAAAATCTATAAATTCCGATATTTTAATTTTCGATAATTTGGATTTGGATGTTTTTTGATATCAGTTTGTTCGTATTCCTATATTTTTTAATCTTTTTAATGTACTCTAAAATGTTTTTTTTTAAACTGGCAACAGAAATTATCAGTATGCAGAAACGACATTGCTTGGAGTAATTAATATATAGACTAGCAGGAAAGCAATCGGCTTCGCCGATTGCTTACTGCTAGGCCCTGCGGGCGGCTATTGTGGCCGCTTCGCGGCCAATGACGGCCGCTCCGCGGCCAGCCATGGCCGCTGCGCGGCCAATTGTGTTTGCTGTGCAGCAAACACAATTGTTTACCTATGCCTACGTCAGCCGCTTCGCGGCCAATTGTATCTGGAAAATTTCCATTTTTGCTATTGTGGCCGCTTCGCGGCCAATGACGGTCGTCCCGCGGCCAATTGTGTTTGCTCTGCAACACGATTGATTTCCTTACTGTTACAAAGTTAATAGAATTTGATAATTGGCCGTATTTTTAAGTAAGCAATATTTCTTTTTTTGTTTCATGACAGTTAATATTGTGATGCTGTCAACTCTGAGTTTTTAAGTTTGGCTGGTTTAAAAATAATGAATTCATCAACATTGAGGAGAAAAAATCAGGTTTTAGTGTCTATGGTAGCTGTCAGTGACAGACAAAATTTCAGTGAAAAAATCAGGTTTTACTGTCTATGGTAGCTGTCAGTGACATACAAAAAATGAAACATCTGTCGAATTCTTCTTTGTATTTATTTTTATCGATAAAATTACAGCGTCTTATTTATTAATAAATTAAATAGCATTTTAGTTTAATGATTATTGATAAATGAATGTATTTTAAAAATATATCATTTTGTAGTCCATTTCACGACCATCATCTTTAATACTATCCACATAATAAAATGTAAAGATTGGACCTTCTAAACGCCCGAGTACATCTTCGTTAACCAATCGAGCATGTTCATTCTTTTGACACAGTATCGCTCGTTTACTCATTAGGGGAACATCCGCTATAGAATGTACTTCATTATATATGCTTTGAACAACATTTTGACTTACACTTTCATTTGGAATAAGCACTGATGACGCATACTTTCCTTCCACAGGAGGCAGCTTTCCGTCGCCTAAATCTAAAAGCCACTGTGTAAATGAATTTTCACCTTCTAAAGCGGGGACCTTAGTTTTCAAATTGAAAATAGTAAAATTTTTCCAATGTTGGCTGTTTTTAATAGATGTCGCTACTAACTGACCGCGAGAAGCCCTTCGAGAAACTGGTAGAATTTGTCTAGTCGCCGCCCAAAATGATTACTTTATTGCCAAAAATATCATTATTACCCATTATATCGCGCAGAGTATGTTCAATTATATCTAAAGCTATAACTGGTGCCATCGGCGCTTCATCCCAGATGATAACATCAGCTGCACTTATAATTGCACGGTTCTTGGATGTCACTCTGCATGTTGTATTATTCTATAAATCAAGAAGTAAATTAAAAGCCATGTGACATGTACGTCCACCTGGTAATAAAATTGCTGATATTCCTGTCCAAGCAACAGATAAAACTTTCTTAGATCGTCCTCTTCAAGTATGTATAATAGTCTTATAAAGGAACGTTTTACCTGTGCCACCAGGACCGTCAATAAAGAAACATTTTTTTGTTTCAGGTACATCTGAAATTTTTTACTAAATATACTGTCGAAAGCACAATGTTGTTCTCGATTGAGTTTTCCAGCCATCTATCTCTAACCCTAAAGAACTTTCTAATGCTAAATTAATATCAACCACTTCATTATAAGTATTGCTGTAATCTGGTCCCGGCAAACCCTGTGATGTGCATGAAGAATTTTCATTTATTAATGCCTTTTGAATATACAAAAGGGAACAATTTTGTGCAATTTCAGCAGTAGCACCTTGACGACTAAAGTCTTCTGACATCAAATCTTTGAAATCGTTCCACAGCTGCAACGGATCTGGTGGGAGGCAATGAATCATTAATAAGACAAATAGGTCACGAAGAGCTTTGGGCATCATATACGTTGAGGCTTCAGCCATGCAACGCTGCCATTCTCCAATATCATCGATGCGTCCTAATTCTCGTACTGCACCACGAAATGTAGGAAGTAGACAACCATTAATAGTCCGCAAAGATTCAAAGGACGTAGCGCCAGTCACTTGTAAAAGAATAAGTCTTAAATGGTATAATTCTATATTTCTAGGAGAAACGGAGGACATGCGACCAATAATCTTGTCCCCGCCACATTGCCTCTTCTTCCACTGCTTATTGCTAGAAAAAACATAGAAATTAGTTAAATCCTGATACTTAATATTACATGCCTCATTATCTTGTTGGTTAAGTTTAAACCATGCAGTTAATGTTGTATTATTTAAGGCTGTAGAGTCCAACCAAATTCACCTGATGGAAATAACAATGGAAAAACCATCGGATCTAAATGTTTTGACAACATATTAATACGCTGGAGACCTCCTACATTCTTAGGGTGAACAGCAAAATCTACGTTTGGCGGTAACCTACCTTCGTAATCTGCTACATACACAATGGCGACTTCATTATTATTAGATGGAGCATTATACCTTCTTTGGTCATCTAACGAAGAACGCGTAAAGAGTAGTTGAATATTCCGCATCTGGCCCCCGTGCTCTGCAACTATAGATTCTTCTTCCTCAACCGCTTCTTTCAACCTTTTGTATTGGAAAGCATATGGACTTACACGACGGATGACATTATCAATAGTTTCCATTATATTTTGTTGACATCTAAGGTTAGACGGATGGCTCATACGTACCCTGACTGCTTCATCCGCATCGTAAACACATAGTTGCGCATATGCCGGCACCTCTCCATCACTCTGCAAACTTCTAGACGTTCTATGATATACTTCACCTGAAATTTTTAAACAATACGGGCCTACACCTGGTATGTCACTTATTTGCACTCCGAAAGATGCAAATGCATTAGCACAGTTGTACTGCACATTTAAAATAAGATTTCGCATTTCTTCCTTCAGCATACACTCTTTGCCTAGCATTTTTACGTTCCCGCTGGTCAGCATTCCTTCTTTCACATTCCTCTTCTGTTATGTTTGACATTTCTTCTGGCATTTCTCTACGTCTGGCATTTCTTCTTTCATATTGTGAACTCGAATCGCATTATCAAATTGCCGGTTTGTGATGTTGAGTCTTCCATCGGAATTCTGAAAAATAATAATATGTATGTATAAATACGGAGAAAATGACACGTAAAATGACATTCGCGCCACGCGCTGTGAGTCTTTTGAGGTTATATGAGAGACGTTATGACGTTAATCTAAGGTTAAGTTCACTTTGCAGTTTAAATAAAATATAAAGCGTAATAAATTTTTAATAAATAAATGTTTTGAACGTTTATTGAAGCAAGATTAATGCAAAAACAATAAAAAGAAAAGCGTAAACGTATACTTACTGTCAATGTCATAAAGCGTCATTCTGTGGTATGACCAGCACAAAAATTCGTTGACTGCAATTACGTTGGCTGTTTTGAATACACGGATTCCACGAAAATATTTAAAAAAATCTATAAATTCCGATATTTTAATTTTCGATAATTTGGATTTGGATGTTTTTTGATATCAGTTTGTTCGTATTCCTATATTTTTTAATCTTTTTAATGTACTCTAAAATTTTTTTTTTTAAACTGGCAACAGAAATTATCAGTATGCAGAAACGACATTGCTTGGAGTAATTAATATATAGATGCCACAGTGAAAAAGTTACAACTATATATAGAGCGAGTCCAAAATATATTTTATGGATTTATCATTTTTAAACTTAATATATCCACGGGTAACATTGATCGTGGCATTCTTAGATCTTTTTGCTTTCTTGAAAAATTAAAGACTAGAAACTAACTAACTAACTAACCATCAAGCCGTTTCCCCGCAGGAGTAGGCAGAGAGGATTGAACGCCACACACTTCTATCTTGGCACACCACTTTTGCTTCGGCCACATTCTTATATCTTTTCACACAAGTTCTACGGTTGTTGCGGCTTTTAACGGGGCCATCCTCAAACACTTGTTGTATCTGATAGTGCTAAGTCTTTCGCGGACGCCCTCTACTTCTCACCATCTCAGCACTCCTTTCTTTATTCTATCTACCACACTACAGCAAGTATTGCATTCACGTCTAATTTGTTCATTCCTTACTGTATCGACCAAAGATTTTCCGCACAAGCGTCTTAGTAACCGCATTTCCACCGCATTCAGTCTACTTTCATTCCTCTTTTGCCTATTCCAGGCTTCACTTCCATACATTAGGGTTGGCAATCTTGTCACATTACACAAAATAATTAACGAAACTATCGACTGTCTTCATCTATTAGAACGCATATGCTTGCGTGTTTCAACCCACAAAACTAGAAGTAATGCAGGTTTTGCCATAGAAACTGCAGCCACTAAATACTTTTCAATTATCCACTGCAAAGGCTTCCTAGACTAGCGAACAGGTATGAGACGTAAGACTAATATTTAAACATAAAGAAATAGAGTTTAAATATCAAGGAGTCGTTTGTAGAAAGTTCTTCTAAATATCTTCTCAGTAACTACCAACATCTCGGTTATTTTCGTGCACTCTTTCATGGTTGTGATGGCTCCTCTTCTTCGCCTTTCAACTCGATCCTACTCCTGACTGAGTTTACGCCTTGTTAGAGGCAAACAAGCTATCTATCTACGTCGGGTGAAGGCTCTACGGCTTTTAACGTAGTATTTCCAAACACCCTCGCTTTATTCAAGACCTCCCCAGTTCACGTTGTGTAATTTTTTGTTTCGAACTATAGGGGATGAATTGGTTTAGTGGTAACCCTAACGCGAGCTTTACTTAAATTAAATACTGGGGTATGAAGTTCGTGAATGTTCATGGAAAACGCAAACAATACTACCTAGCACGTCAATTAAGCCCTACGGTGCAATTGCTAAACATACTATGTTCCGTGGCCCTATATTATTTACCTATCATTCCTACGGACTGAAACCACTGCATCTGGTGTAGCTGCGCTTCCAGAGTGCGCGATCCTCTGCTTCCATGCCCTCTCCGCTCGATCCCCCATTGTCCTACCTGTATGGGATCGACCGCCATCCACTGGAAAGATTAGTGACGTGCCGTTATCACATGCGCATGCACATATATACATAGAGTACATAGATCCCCTGAAAGCCCTCGAGTCCTTCGTAGCCGCTCCTATGGATGATTCCGTCTTCGACGCCCTCGCTGATTAATAATTTTATCTTCCGCCGTTATCTCGCTGTGCTTATTCCCTACGATCTTTTATATTTACTCTGCAATATCTTTATATCAATTACATTGTTACGTTTATTTACTAGCCGGCCTAAGTTCCGTCACCTGTATCTGGCCCTATGTCTCATTCTAGTGGTACGTTGGGTTCTAATGGATAAGGGGTTTGTAGAAGGTATGTGTAAATGTATGTGTACGCGGAAAATGTGGTTGCTTTAAATTCGGCCCCTCCATACCCAAAGGCTCATCGGTGACTGATCCCATCTTCCTTCTCCCGACACGAGTTCCGGATACGTTGACCTGAGCCTGGATGCGCCTTTTCATGTTGGGCCTCTTCTGTGCACAGTACCGCACCATCCC